>CM035407.1:21502828-21657828 GCA_020310875.1 Ceratopteris richardii | reverse complement strand
AATCATCTGCACTTGTGGATGCATAATTATTCTGCTGCCTTCTGTTATTTTGATTCTTCAACCTGCAATCACATTCAAAGTGTCTAGGTTTACCACAATTCCAACATCCTTTACTGTCATTACCTGAATCATTTCTTTGGAAATTTGTATGGCCTCTTTAGCTCTCCCTACCTCGAAACTGTCCTCTTCCTCCTGCATGATTCTATTGTTGACTTTGGTCTTGGTTACTATTTCCTCTTCCACTTCCAAAACCTCTACCTCTGCCTCTTCCTCTACTAGAGTACTTGATCAGAACTAGATTTTCCTTGGGAGTTTGAATCCTCACCAAGATTCTTTTCTTCAATAATCAGCATAGATACCAGATCAACAAAATTCAGAATATTTTCCCTGGTCTGTATAGACATTCAGAACTGCTTATATGCAGCTCCTAAACCACGAAGACACACTTCCACCTTATCATCATCATCTACATTCATGCCAATAGATGCAAGTGACTCACATATGCTTTTGATTTTCAAGGTGTAGTCACTTACCGACATACTCTTCTTCTCCAATGTATGTAGCTCGTTCTTGAGTTGCAATTTCCGTGCCTTTCTATTGGTCTCATACAATGTGACCAAACTGTTCCAAGACTCTTTTGGAGTCTTGGCATCTTGTATGTGTCCAATCATGCTATCATGTATGCTAACAGATAGCCAGTACATTACCTTTTGTGCTCCTTGATTCCATTCCTCATATGCTCTTACCTAATCTGCAATCCGATTCGTTTGTGGTAACTGCGGAGCATTTTCATTCTCTCCTTCGACGTACTTCTCGTAGCCTTTTCCCATTAGGAAATTTGTCACTCTGAATTTCCAAGCATGAAAGTTGTTCTTGTCCAGCTTATCGCTCATAAGCTGACTCATTCCATCTGTATTTGCCATTATATATATATATATATATATATATATATATATATATATATATATATATATATATATATATATATATATATATATATATATTATATAAGTTCCCAACCTAGAAATAACACTTTCCCCTCTCTAAGGTCCAATCATACTTCATGTGGATACTCTTAAAGTTTAGGAAGAACCTTATGGTTCCTTATTTGGGCCCTCGAACACTAGACTTTGGATTAAAAAGATGCTTGTAACCAGATATCTCCGATTGTAGACTATCTCTTGAGCCAAAAAAAAAGCAAAATTTTCCTTTGTAATTTAAAGGTATCCTAGTAATGTAGTATTACGTGGCGTATACTAAGCCAACTGTATAGGAAATCAATGGTAGTTTTCAGATGGCCAATTAGTTCTACTACCATTATTCCTATAGTGGAAATTGTAACTAATCTTAAGTTTGAATAAATTGAATCTCCCTCTTAAGGCACAAACCCATGTATTACATTTTATATGCATACTTTAATGCAAGATGTTTACACCTTTATGGGAAGAGGTGTAGCATGCATAAGGTTGAAAAACTCAACCCATCCTTAAAGCATGAAAAAAGTGCATAATTTTTAAGAAACTTTGTGCATGCAAGTTTCCACAATGCATATAAACCACGGTCAAGCACAACCAATGTTTCTTTGCCAAAACCATATGAACTCAATGCATAGTGCAATTTATTTACATGATTAATTGTTTATGTGACCATGCAACTTAGGGCACTTGAATCTATGTATCCATTCTTTTATTCATGTCTATTATAACATGCAATGCATGCTCCATCGTTTGAAAAGAAAAGAAAGAATGTAGATACTTATCTGGAAGAAAAGATTCATCCATCCCTTGACTTTATTTGAGTACTTCCATGGTGAAATAAGCTTTGGCTATCCAACCTTTACCATTGTTCATTTCCATGTTGGTCATTTTTGTACTTACTTGAGTGCCCAATGTATGCATCTAACTTAAAAATATGCCTCTATTTTATGTATGCATATTAAAGGGTAGAATCGTTAAACCTAGTCATGCCTAAATGCATACTAGCGTTAATATCTGTACTATCCAATTAAACTTGAATTTATCCTCACATGCATTCTAGGAATGCCCAAATGTCTACCCACATTCTTTGTTATGGATAATAGATTTTTTTTTTGGTTTACCATATCCCATAAAGGAATAAGTGCAAAGCTTATGCAAAACTCGTATAATCTCAATAAGAAAGTAAGCAAGTATACTTTAAATTAAATGGATTATTCCCTAAATCGATTGTAGTAGAAGTAGTTCATGGATTACTAATGATCCATCCTTTGCATCACATGATTCAATGATAAATTCAAAGATATGAAAAATAAAGTAGTTAGCTTCCGTTGATACTTAAAATACTTCCTTTTGTTGGAGGTTGAGAGAGTGAAGATCGCAGATTCCTTCTAGCTCCAAGCTTCTTCTTTGACTTTGATAGTGTTTGTGATTGGAGAAAAGAAGAACAATATTTCTACTCTTCGCGTAGTTCACGTGGGTCTCCTAAAAGTTGAAGCTTCAGATTGTCAAAATGCTTTGAACTCCATGTAGAGAGAGCGAAACTAATATCCTCCAAGAGTTCACATGGGCAAAGGAGCGTAGGACGAATCTGAATCCTATCTAACGATCTACAATTTTTTGCGTGTGCGACGAGAGTCTGGCCACACATGAGTTCCCAACAGGCGGCAGCAAAAGGCAAACGCGATATTAACCCAATAAAATATTTACATTTGTTACTAAGTGTTCACATAAGGGGGAGGCACATAAGTTTTTTTTCTCCATGTCATGGAACAAAAGCAATATATATGTTCCGGCCTCCCCCCTCGCCTTTTCAATGTACCGTGCTCCATGTCACTCAAAAAACAATTATTTTATTAGTTTCTATCATTCAACTGTTCAGTTTTCCATAATATTTACTGTTCATTTTCACTATACCACCTGGAACATGATCAAAAGAGGTCAAAATGCCTCCGTATCTGTGTGAATCCAGCCTAAGGAGAGGCGGGGGATTTTATCACACATACAAGATCCATAAAAAAAGAGTAAATAAATCATAAATCCCAAGGGTTTCACACCTAGAAACCCAAGGGTTCTACCCATTACACCCATTAATTACAAAACATTAAGTCTTTTAGAAAAGTATCTTGAGTCATACAGAATTCATTTCGAATTTGCTTTTTTCTAGTTGCAAGAAAGGTCGGCAAAAGTGAAGAAACATTTACTCCTACATTTTTCCTAGGACTTTGAAACCCATGTTTGACACAGAAGTCATCCAAGCGAATAAAAAGGGACTAAATGTTGAGTTAAACTAGATGTTTTTGTCAACGTCAGCTACAATTTATTTTCGAAACCAACTTCAAGCGTGTTTATAGTAAATTCTAAAATTCCTCAAATGGTTAGAAATCCTGTTCGCAAATGGTTAGAAATCCTGTTCTAGTCGTTATGTCCATGTACTCGTGAAGTCTAATGATGAAGAGGTATGGCAATTTGTTTTGAGATACCTTGAATCTAGCCACTTCATATGTTAGTGCTAAAATAGAACTTAGTTAGAACAATGAATTGGGCACAGATGTTTTTAGGTCCACCCTTTCATTTGCTGATAGTATTTTGAATCATTTGGGTTGAGAGCTTTTTAGGTCCACCCTTGTCATCTCATGATGATATTTTTAATCATTTGGGTAGGGATCAATGGTGTTTGGGACCCAATAAGTTTTTGTTACAGTAGATTCCTTTCTATTCATTTTGAATAAGAGATGAATCCCACCATAGGGATGAAAACATGCTCCATATCATTTGGAACATGGGCTTAGGGGTATGCCTATAATTTTTTTATAGCTCTATTTTTGAGGAAGAAAATGTTTCCAAGAGGGGGGGGAGGATCATAAAGTAAGGTTTTGAAACAAGTGTCCAATTGGTTTAGAGGGATCTAAAACCCAAGCATTGTTTGGTTAGCATTTTGTAGGCCCAAATTTCTAAAGTTGAAATTGGGTATAAGTTCTTGTGCGCTTTGAAACAAGTCAAGTTGTGTGACCTAGTGGATAAGTTGTTGGAACCTCTTATGGGAGGACTAAAAGAACTATGAGAAGCTTGTAGGATCAGGTAGAAAAGTCAATTGTGAAGCGATGAAGTTCGGTCTAACCAACCAACACAAGACCATACCTTGCGCTTATGGAGACTCAAATAGAGCTTATAGGCATGTGATAAGTGCAATAAAATGCACTCTGTACTTTGGAGCATCAAGGAGAAAGAGTTGATACAAAACAGATAGGTTTGCACATTCACTATCTCAAAAAACTTAGTATCTTTGGATGAAACAATCAACTTCAAATGCTCATAGCAGCCAACATGATTATAATTCGAAAAAATCCTTTTGGAAGAGTGATCCATATAGGGATGAGTGTATAAAATGCAGAAGAATACAAGAGATAAGAAAAATAGTGGACACTCAATAATGGTACCTCTTTTGGAATGAACCGAACACTCAATAGTGGTACCTCTTATTTTTCAGGAATGCGTAGAGATAGAACCCGAGACATAAAAACCGTGATTTCTCCCTATTTGCTAGATCAAATGGTTTGAAAAGTTATATACATAAGCTAGACACTACTAAATTTCCAATGAATTCTGATTCATCTGATTTGGAGCTCTGTAGAGAGAGCAGCAACCTCTCTAAGCTTACTGTTGTTGAAGAAGATGATGCAAAAAAATAAAGGAGTAAGACAATAATGGACACAAGTGTATGCATATAGCTTCCATGTAATGTACAAGTGATTTGAAGTCTTTATATAGACTCTTGAAATTCTCCACGACTTTTACAAGTGAATTTTGAATTCAAATCAAGGCATAATTAGTTATTGGAGGGAATCAATTCACTTTCCTATAATATAGGAAAAGTGAAGATCTAGTTTGATCTACTTTTAGGTGATTGATTGATTCATTGATTACAATTCAACCACCCCAAATTCGTGGAAGTTTAGGTCTCTTTTTCTAGTTTTATATGTGCAAAGCTCTAGGTTTTTACAATGGTAAATGATCCATAAAAATTAAAAACAAAAATACAATAAATGAACATAGATAAAAGAACGCTTCAATGGATATTTTCGCATAATCCAAACCATAGATTTTTTGACGTAGATCAAATCCACCTCAAGCATAGTGTAAGCTTGATATTCCAACAGCTTCCCCTCAAGCTAAAGTATGCTTGCGTCTTCATTCTCTAATAGGTTGAACATCTTGCATTGATTTAAATCTACAAAGCTTTGTTCCATCAAGTGCCTTCATCATCATATCTGCTACTTGCTTTTCAGTTGGAACAAAAGTAATGTCAATCTCCTTTGCCATGAGCTTCTCCCTGATGAAGTGGTAATGAACCTCTATGTGTTTGGTTCTTGCATGGAAAATAGGCTTTGCTGCTAGATGCATGGAACTTACATTATCTCCAAATATGTGAGGTTTGGAACTCACAAGTCCCAAATCTGTATACAATGATTTTAACCATATTGCCTCTTGAGTAGCTTTGAACTTGCAAATGCTAAGTAACCAGAGGTACTTCTTCTATCATCCCTAGCTCTTGCCCAATCTACATCTGAATAGATTTTGATATCCAAATCTGAAGAGTAAGCATAGAATATACCTTCATTGATTGTACCTTTGAGATACTTAAGTACTCTCTTCATTGCATCCATGTGTGGTCTTCTTGGTGAGTGCATGAATTGATTAAGCACTCCTATACTATATAGGATGTCTACCCTTGTATGAGTAGCAGATATCAAGATACTGTTGGAGTTAGACGTCTGCAGGAGCACGCGAACAACACAAGGAAGAAGAAGAAGCCTGGAGCACAAACACACAATACTGAATGTATTACTAGAGAATGTACAAAGATAAGTAGCTCATTAGGGCAATAGGCGTATATACAAGCCGGGGGAAAAAAACCTCCTAAAGAGGGAAAAAAGTGCCCCGGCGGTCCTAGTGTGTTCACACACATCACTACCTAAATATATCAACAAATCCCCCGTGGAAGTGATGCGGTGAACAAGGAGCTAGCACTCATGTATAAGGAAGTGCCAAGCTATGTGGAAATCACTCCACAAAAGGAAGTAAGCCCAAAGCTTTGCGAAAAGCTTCAAACTTCTCCCTAGGCAGAGCCTTCGTGAAAAGGTCTGCAATGTTCTCCTGCGTGGGCACATATGCCAAGCTGATCTCCCCAGCAGAGAACCTCTCCCTGACATAGTGATACTGCACCTCAATGTGCTTAGTGGGAGCATGGAACACAGGGTTCCTTGCAATTGCCAATGCGCTCTGACTGTCAGTGAAGATGGTGGTGGCAGAAGACTGGCCAACACCCAAATCAGCCATAAGGCGTCTGAGCCACACACACTCAACAGTCGCTATGAAAGCTGCCCTATACTCAGCCTCACAACTGGAAGTGGCCACAGTAGGCTGCTTCTTTTTCAACCAAGATATACATGAGCTACCAAGCATGAAGCAAAAACCACTGGTGGACACACGAGTGTCATAGCAACCAGCCCAATTTGAGTCAGAAAAAGCATGCAAATCTGGCGGTAGTGATCCCCCCTTGGGATAAAACAACCCAAGTAACCGAGTACCACTCAAGTAGCGAAAGATGCGCTTAACCGCCTTCCAATGCATGACTCCTGGGCAATGCATAAACCTGCTCATCTGTGAGACAGCAAACTGAATATCTGGCCGAGTAATGCATAAGTAAATCAAGCATCCAACAGCCTGCTGATAGAGAATAGCATCAAATGCATCTCTAGCATCATGAAGACTCAATCGTAAACCTGTCTCCATAGGAGTGGCAATAGGCTTACAGTCTTCAAGGCCAAAACGCTGCAATAATGTGTCAATATATTTCGTTTGACACAAAGCCATTCCACCATCAACTTGCATAAATTGAATGCCCAAATAGTGATGCAAATACCCCAAATCAGACATCTCAAATGAGGCATGCAAATCAGCCTTGAAATTAGCAATATGCTTCTCAATAGGACTAGTGAGTAGCATGTCATCAACATAAACAACAATGATCAGAAGCACATCATTAGCACGCTTAACATATAAGGTGCTTTCAGTTGGACTGTTCACAAAACCATGTGCAACCAGATAGGCATCGAAGATCTCAAAGAGAAGGCAAGAAACCTATCAGATATGGGTATGATTCGTCTCTTGTTACTAAACATTCAATTTATCTTGCCAAAGATTTGTCAAATGAAGAACTAGGTTCATATGAAGAAGCAATAACCAAATCAGAATGGAAAGAAGCTATGGATGAGGAGATTGATGCTCTTAAGGAGAGTGACACATGGGAGTTAGTACCCAAGAAGGATTCTATGAAGGTAATAGGATCCAGATGGATCTATAAGTTGAAAAGAAATTCTGATGGAACAGTTAATAAGTACAAAGCTAGATTGGTAGCCAAGGGTTTTGTACAAACCCAAGGCATTGACTATGAAGAGACATTTTCTCCTGTGGCCAAGATGCCAACAATCAGAGTGTTGGTAAGTGTGGCTGCATCAAAGAATTGGAACATGTACCAATTGGATGTCAAGAATGCTTTCTTGAATGGATGGATTTCAAAAGAAGTTTATATGTCACAACCTCCTGGCTATGAGGACCCTATGAAGGTAACTTATGTTTGCAAATTAAAGAAGGCTTTATATGGATTGAAGCAGGCACCTAGGGCATGGAATTACAGGTTAACTACATACCTCCAAGACCAAGGTTTTGTCATGAGCAAGGTTGACACTTCTCTGTTCATTAAGAGAAGTAATTCAAAGGTAATCTATCTTTGTGTTTATGTTGATGACATCATCATTACAGTTAATGATGTCAATGGAATCAGGTATATCAAAAGCCAGATGATGAAGGAGTTCAAGATCAATGATCTTGGTTTATTGAAGTATTTTCTAGGGCTTGAATTAGTTTACACTAATTCAGGGATATACATTACTCAGAAAAAGTATGTACAAGATATGTTGAAGAAGTTTCACTTGTAGGATGCTAAAGTAGCAAGCACTCCAATGGAGGTGAACCTAAAGCTAAGTGCCCATGAAGGTGATGAAGTCAAGGACATTACAGGCTATCAGAGTATGGTGGGTAGCTTGAACTATGCTACTCTTACAAGAATTGATATTGCATATGGAGTAAGTGTGCTAAGTCAATTTATGCACAAGCCAAGGATACCTCACTTAGAGGCTGCCAAGAGAATCTTGAAGTATCTCAAGGGTACATAGAACCATGGTTTGTATTTCCCTTATACTTCAGATATTGATATAAATATTTATTTAGATGCAGATTGGGCAGGATGCAAGGATGATAGGAGGAGCACTTCTGGATATATCTCTTTTGCAGGTGACAAACCAATTTCATGGTCTTCAAAGAAGCAACCTACTGTTGCTTTGTCTTCCACAGAGGCAGAGTATAGAGGACTAGCTAATGCCACACAAGAAGCAATTTGGATTAAGCTTTTGTATACAGAATTGGGCTTATATACTAGGCCACAAATTATCTTTGGAGATAATACAAGTTCTCTTCACCTTGCAGCTAATCCTATCTATCATGCTAGGACCAAACACATAGAGGTTCATTACCATTATGTGAGAGAGAAGTTGATAAGCAAGGAGATTCAACTTACCTATGTATCAACCAACATGCAATGTGCAGATTTGTTGACTAAAGCTTTGGATGGAACAAAACTGGAAAAGTCGCGGGTAGACAGAGATCATTCTCGAGCCTCATTCTACTGAGTTTGAGTGTGTGTGAGGAGTATACCATAGCCTACACCTCTCTACACCATTAGGCAATGTCATTCATGCTAATGGGATTGTATACAAGTGTTAATTAATAGATACATTTACATCATTAATCTCTGAGTTCTCTGTTAGTCTACTCAAAAGTCTGTCAACTTGTCAAGGGCATATCTCGGTCAGTTCTCCACCAAATCAAGTGATTCAAAGCTTCTTGGATTCAGCTCAAAGTCTTCTACATGCTATCAAAGTTTGAACGCATTCTATTCATCCATTTCAGAGAAATCTGAGTCGAGGTGAACTCTGGGCAATTTCTGCTACAGTCCTAAAAAGTCGGGGGTATAGGTAAACTTGCTAAATTGATTTCTCTTAGCATAGTTTATCTTTTTACATCATTCCACTTGCAAATGGTAGATTACTAAGCTAATTAAATACCCCTAGAAGGAATTTTATCAATTTCTACTGTACTGGTCACACTGAGCAAAATAGTCAGCAGGTGTCAAGACTAAAATAGAAGGTTTTCTTGAGTTTGTGAACTTCAAAGTTATCTGTTTTGGTTAAATCATTACACACATCATTTCCAAAGTACATAGGCCATTTTTTGGTGATATTGGAAAGCTAAGAAGGTATACTTATCAACTCTGAAGCAAAAGAGGGCTGGTACAAAGCAGGATTAGCAGTACCTACTCAGTCTCTTGGAGCATCCATCCATCTATCCCAACACAGCCAACCCACACAGGACTAGCCTTGAGCTTATGGAGACTCAAATAGAGCTTATAGGCATGTTATAAGTGCAATAAAACACACTATGTAGTTTGGAGCATCAAGGAGAAAGACTCAATACAAACCGATAGGTTTGCGCATTGACTAGCTCAAAGAACTAATTACTATCTTTGGCTGAGATAATCAACTTCAAATGCTCATAGCAGCCAACATGATTACAATTCAAAAAACGCCTTTTGAAGGCATGACACACATAGGGTTGAGTGTATAAACTGCACAAGAGTACAAGAAATAAGCAAAATATGAACCTAACACTCAACAGTGGTACCTCCTATTTTTCAAGAATGCACAGAGATAGACCTGGAGACAGAAAAACTTTGATTTCTTCCACTTTAATAAACTAAATGCTTTGAAAAGTTTTACACATAAGCTAGACATTAATACCTTTCCAATGAGTTCTCATTTATCCAATTTGGAGCTCTATTGAGAGAGCAACAGCCTCTGTAAGCTTACTATTGTTGAAGAAGATGATGCAAAAAAATGAAGGAGCAAGACAATGATGGCCACAAGTGTATGTATATTGCTTCTATGTAATGTAAAAGTGATTTGAAGTCTTTATATAGACTCTTGAAATTATCCACAACTTCTACAAGTGGATTTTGAATTCAAATTAAGGCGGGATTAGTTGTTGGAGGGAATCAATTCACTTTCCTACAATCTAGGAGAAGTTAAGATCTAGTTTGATCTACTTTTAGGTGATTGATTGATTCATTGATTGCAATTCAACCACCTCAAATTTGTGGAGGTTTACCTCTCTTTTTCTACTTTTATATGTGTAAAGCTCTAGGCTTTTACAATGGTAAATGATCCATTAAAAATCTTTCAAAAAAGTACAATAAATGAGCATAGGTAAAAGAATGCTCCAATGGATAATTTGGCATAATCCAAACCATAGCTTTTTTGATGTAGATCAAATCCACCTCAAGCATAGTGTAAGCTTGATGTTCCAACAAGGAAATGGGTTGAATTTTTTCTAAGAGCAAGGAGGCTAGGATATATTTTACCCAAACCCAAGGCCAAGGTTCTGGAAGGTTCTAGATCTAGTTAACACGAACACTTGGAGCACATGTAGTTACATGGGTGACACTTGAATGGATAGTATCAACCTACCAGAGTAGGCATCCATTGAAAAGAGTTGTATGTAGATGCATATGTTTGGGAGTAGACTCATCTCTCTTGTAGATTGTGATCCTAATTCCCTAGTTCCTCACAACACTCTACCATTTAATTTCTCTCATGCTAGAGGCGATCCAACAAAGTGCTTACATGATTGAACGACTTATACGTGAGTTTCCTTTCCACCAAAAATCCGAATGAGACAATATGGGATAACCGAAGCCTTCCCAAGGAAAAGCTAAGCCTAGAGATTATGGATGTGATTTCTTTGGTAGATATAATGAGTGTAAAGTGAATGATTAAGGCATTATCCAACTAAAAACGTCTTCTGTGCGACTCTTGTTTATAACCAAGTACAACCTATTCATTAGCCATCCTCCGCCCATTAGAAAAACCATGACAGTCATATTCTGCCGTTTTAAGTCATTGAATTATCTCCCATGGGGTGTATTCTATCTTTTTCTTTATTGCTATCTTGAAATAACTTGAACCTGTAATATTAGCTGGATGCCAATTGAACGTGGGCAGCCTGCATAAGTAAAAGCAACTCCATATGGCTCACCATTACTGATCTATGAACCACTCAGGAATAAAATACTTATAGGGCCAAGAGGCTTTTCTCAAAAGGAGTTCGCTATTAGAAGCAGCTTTAGTCCTATGGAACAAACCAAATGGAGTAGACAAGAGAACATATATAATAGCCTCAAGTTGCACTATGGAGATTCGTACTTGCTTAAAAGAACAAGCAAACGGTGAGGTAGGAAATACAAGCGAAGGTTGAGGGCAAGATGTGACCCTTGCATGAAAGGATTTTTATGGGAGAATGGAAAGAAGATTGATGCGATTCCTAGAGTATACAAAAAAAAGTTCCACCATATGTTACATTGTAAATGGTGCATGAAATGGTTCTCTCTCAAGTGGGAAATCAAGTTTGAGTCCCTTTGGCACTCATTGATGAAACTACTTCTTTCTTATAAAGTTCCTCACATATGTATTTTGGGGAGGAATAGAGCCCACATGATTGCTTAGCGCTCCCTTTGGTATAGGAGATGCCATAGAATAGAGAAGAGCAGGATGCCGTACATACCTTTTACATCATGAAATGGTCTTGCATCATGTGGAAATGCAAGTTTCATGCATTGTGGAACCTCCATCATGGGATTTGTAATAATGCACGAGCCAATAAAATCTACAGCACCCCTCCCTTACGTGAAATATGCTTTAATAAAGAAGATATTGGTGACCTCTTTTACTCTTTATTGGTAAAATATGCTTTAATAAAGAAGATATTGGTCACCTCTTTTACTCTTTATTGAACAGTGTTCTCTTTGGAAACTCTTTTACTCTTTATTGAACAGTGTTCTCTTTGGAAAAAGCATCTCAAAATCCCTAATGCTGGATCAATTGATTAGCTATAAAATCTGCTCAACGAGGCTATTGACTTCTCTTTAGCCCTTTGTAATGTCAAGGAAAGATGTGCTGTTAACTTTGAAGGATTCCCCAAAGACTCACCCATAAAAAAATCCCTAAACTTCCACGACAAAAGAATTAGGAACTCCAAGAGCTTACCACCCTTTAAATACCATAAAATGTTTGCGTTAAAATTGCGTTAAAAAATAGGTAGGCTCAAGAAGGTTTATGAGCCTTCTTTATTCCTTATTGTAACCTTCTTGTTGTATTTTATTTTTTAATTTAGATAAAAACTTTTTGATTAAAAAAAACTATGTACTAAAAACCTATCACACATTTTCGTTCATGCGATTGTATATAAGATATGTAGTAAAAAAAACCCCTTTATTTTTTATGCAAAACTTATTTAAATTATAAGAACAAATCTCATACAAGAAAATTAGAAAAAAACCATAGAAAGGAGGGGACGAAGGGTCCCTTAATCCTCATGGAGGGGACGAAAGGTCCCCTTATTCCTCAATGGAAAGTTGTGATAATGATAAAAAGAGGTTGCGCTATAATAACACAACAGGCAATGCCTATTTTTATTATATGCAATGCAGGTCAAACTTAAAGAAATAGAAAAGACAAGAACGATATGGCTTTTCAAACGAGTGAGAATGTCCCACATAGGGGATGAATGGTCTCCTTAAGTCTCATGCGAAAGCTGTGATAAAGATGGCTTTCTTATAATAACATTGCAACCCTATTTTATATGCAACGTAGGTCATATGTCAAGAATTAGAAAAGAAAAGAAAAAGATGTGTATCTTGAAACATAGACATAGATAGCGATTGAATATATTATTACAAGATACTACAATATAATATATTATAATATCTTATAATCAAAATTGTATAATATATTATTACAAGATACTACAATATTTAAAACTAATTATGTGTAGCTGCTGATCGATGAGATGCAACTCTGCCTTAAATATCATTGCGTGAATTATGTGGGTGTGGTTCCACTTCGAAACTCTCTGCAGACTTACCGTCACGTGCATTAGAATAAAATATATAAGAAATACCATTCTCCATCATTCTCTATTGAAATTGATACATATTTTTTAATATCGGCTCAACCTACAATATTCTCAATTGAGGAAAACTTCTCTTACAGTTCTCTAGACTTAGTGCTTTTTTTAAGAAATGATTTCATCAGTACGTTAACATAAACAACATCAATGTAAGCTTAAAATTCTTCCCGATTTAAAAATTATAGCAATACCTAAGACTTTATGATACCAAGATTCTTAGAAAAGGACGTATATGATTCCTTCATTTTAAAATTATATCTTTACTCATTTCCCCTCATAATCTCAAATAAAATACTTGAAATGTGGTTATGATCTACGTGTTTCTCATTGTTATCCAGCCTCTTCTTTAAAACTGCCAATTAAATCCAATATGGTTTTTTTATTCTAATATGGTATGAGAATCCAATACCCGAAAGAGTAATAAGAGTCAAGATCATGTCACAAGGGCAAATGGGTGTAATGTGCATGATCATGGGATAATTCATGATTATTTCCATGGAAGCAACTTAAACATCAAACAATCTATCACACATGATTAATTTTCACATGGAAGAAAACACACAATCAAACTTCATCATGAACAAAACTCGAATTCCCACTCAACTCCAATTGAGGTGATATATGATTGTGTGAATGCAATCATAGCTAAGCTAGGTACAATCGTCAAAAAACCAATCCATGATCAAATCTCTGTCAACTCAGTTGTGATGCTCGTATCCATGATTGTGTATATTCATTAGGATCATGATATACAATAAAAATTGAATGATTGGGATACCACGATTGCGATTGTCAATCCAAATAATACATATTTAGGCCTCACCACTCAATAGTGATCCTAATAACATGATTTCGTAGTAGATTATCTTTTACATTTCACTCGGATCAATTTGTTAATAAGAAATGTTTTATACAATATAAACAATGCTTTCCAAGATAGGAGCACATTTCTATCCTCTATACTTAGCATCATGTTTTAGTCTCTTCTCATTTATTTATAAATAGAAAATTAGCTTATTTCTTCCATAATTTTAGAGTCACCCCGACCATGCAATGTACTCATGTACATTCTACAAGAGAGTACAGAAAATCTTCCAAACGTTCCTGCTCTTAGAGTCCTAGATTTAGATAATTCTACACACTTTTCTTCATTGTCTCTACCCCCAACACTCTAGGATGGATGGTGAAATGAAAACGTAAGGGATCTTATATTCACATGTATTCCATTATTGCCCTAGTAGGATTATGGGCTAGACCCAAGGAGAATTTTCAAATTTCTTGAGAGTAAAAGTTTTCCAAGATACTTCAGCCTTCAATCTTGATGAAACTACACTCCAAAATCTAAGGATATCAACAAGTTTTTGTTGGAAACAATGTCCAAAATTGGTCCAAGAATCCTTAACTAGAAGCATAATAAGTATATTTTGTAGTATAGTCTTCAAGGAAAATGCAATGACATCTTGGATTATGACAACTGCTTCACATACAATCCACCACAGTTCAAGTTCCATCAGGAGTAGAAGGATAACGGAAATTTTTTTTATAATGGTTCTTACATCAAGCTACCACGGGAAAGAACCATTTGGTAACAATAAACAAAATCTTGTTAGTTATTTTTTTCGAACTTGATTGTTATGATCTACGTGTTTCTCATTGTTACCTAGAAGCTTGTTTCAATCCATACCATGCTTTGTTAAATCTACAAACATAAGATGCACGATTAGGGATTTCAAAACTTGGTGGTTATGACATGTATGCCACTTCACTTATCCAACCATTTAAGAATGCATTTTTTATATCAAGTTGGAGGAGTTTCCAATTTCTTGGAGCAAATACTCTTGTCAATGTTATGATTGTAGTCATCTTTGCAACTGGTGAGAATGTTTCCTCATAGTCTATACTATGAGTTTGTGAGCATCGTTTGGCAACTAATCTTGCCTTGTACCTACAAACTAATCCATCTGAGTTTCTTTTAACTTTATATACCCCTATCCAACCTATTACCTTTTGATTGGATGACATTGGAACCAAATCCCAAGTGTCCATCTCCTTCAATGCATATATTTCTTTTTTCATGCCCTTTTTCTAATTAGGGTTTCCCTTTGCCTCCTCATAGGTTGAGGGTTCTTTTAAAATTGAGTCTTTTGCCAAGTAGATTGAATGCTTTGTAAAAAATGTGGGATCATATCCATACCTTTTTGGTTGTTTCTTCTCTCATTGATCTTCTAGGAGTTGGCTTAGAGCATTCTCCACACTCCTGCATCTTTGCTTTGTCTCTTGACTTCCATAATTTGTAATCCTTTTCCCTTTTATCTTGGTCATCATATGTATCACTTCTTAGATCCTGGATCTGTGTATCATGCTTGCTTCCTAATTGATGAGAATCAGAACTTGTAAGAAGGATTACAGAACTTGTAACCCATCTAAGTTGAGTCATACCCAATAAACACTGCCTTTGTTGCCCTTTCATCTAGCGTACCTCTTATTTGTGATGGTGCATGAACATAAGCTAAACAACCAAACACCTTGCAATGTCTAGTACTAGTTTTTCTTCCATGCCATGCTTGATGAGGAGTCATATCTTGAAGTAATTTGGATGGTAGTTGTTGATGTATAAAACACCACAAGAAATGAATTAATGTGACACTAGAACACCTCTATGGTCACCATTAACTCATTGCCACTCCAAACTTTGAGAAATGATAGCTTAAAGTGAGAACTTTGCTTCTACAGAAATTCCTAGTCACTGAAATGACATACCTTCAGTATTTTGCTAATTTCTCCTAGCTCAAGTATGCTTTCTCCATGAAACTTTATAGGCTGAAACTAGAAGAGTAGAGCTTTCCAACAAGCTATCATATGCATCAAACGGAGCTCTAGAACTCAAGTTATGGCCCTCACAAGATGACCCTGTATGACCTTCCAAAACTGGAAAACTTGCCTGTTTTAGTAAGAGCGCCTGTTTAAAATTAGAATTCGATGCCTAGCATCGACTTGCAACGAGAATTCGATGCCGGGCATCGACTTGGAGTGTTTTTGGCCACTTTTCAGCAGGGATTCGATGCCGGGCATCGACTTCCCGCATAAAGTCTTGATCTTTTGGACACCAAAACTAGAGGTGATTTCATGCACACTTAGAATATGACTTATCAACTGGAATTCGATGCCAGGCATCGAGTTGCTCCAACAACATCATGTTTTTCAAACACTTCAGTACTGAATGAAAATTATAAAAGAAAATATGACTTATCAACAGAGATTCGATGCCAGGCATCGAGTTGCTTGGAAAACTTGATCTTTGTAACTCATCACACAGTAGGTAATCATGGAGATGATGGAGAGAGGCTCATACACAGAACTTTACTCAGTTCTTCTCATAACTATAAAAACTCAGAAGTTTTACAAATGCTTTCTCACTCAGAGAAGCTCGACTATACTCAATCATACAAAAATGAGTTCTTCTCACTTTCTCTCTCACCGCGTCAGTTGATACAAACTAACTTATATAGATTTTCTCATTCCCGTGATTTTTAAAAAACTTCTAGAACTAAAGTGAACTAACTTTACAAGTATGATACACTTGTGAATTTGTCCCTTCACATAGGCATGGGGTTTTCTTCCTAAGATTTGAACTTCAAATATATGTCCAATTAGTGAGTGTTTCTCCAACAGCTCCCCCTCAATCACTAATTGACATTCCCTGTTTCTTCATATCATCTTCTTTTCTTTTACTCCTGCCATGCTTTTGAATCTACTGGTCTTCACACCATCCAAGCTCTTTGTCATTATGTCTGCTAACTGATCTTTAGTAGAAATGTATTCCACTTCAATCTCTTTCTCCATTACCTTTTCTCTGAGAAAATGATACTGTATCTCTATGTGCTTTGTTCTTGCATGAAATACTGGATTTGCTGCAAGATAAAGTGAACTCATATTATCTCCATGTATTGTAGGTGTACCTTGATCAATGCCTAAGCTCTTGAACAATGTCTGCATCCATATGACTTCCTTAGCTGCTTCCACAAGTCCTTTGTACTCTGCTTCAGTTGATGATAATGCTACTGTATGTTGTTTCTTGGAACACCAACTTACAAGCTTATCACCAATGTATATCATGTAACCATGAGTTGATCTCCTGTCATCTTGATTACCTGCCCAGTCTGAGTCACTGTAGGCTCTCAACTTCAAATCTGATGTAAAAGGATAATATAATCCTTCCTTTATAGTTCCTTTGATATATCTGAGAACTCTTTGACCTGCAATCCAATGTGGGTCCTTTGGACAATGCATGAATTGTGACAAAACTCCCACTGCATAACTAAGATCAGGTCTTGTTAGTGTAGCATAAATCAAACTACCCACAAGAGATTGATACTTCCTCATATCTTTGTAGTCTGCACCATCATATTTACTGAGCTTGTGATTAACTTCAAGTGGAGTTGAAGCTTCTCTGCAATTTTCCATATCAAACTTCTTCAACAAGTTCAGAAGATACCTTTCTTGTGACACATATATGCCATGATCTGTATAAGTAACTTCCATTCCAAGAAAGTATGATAACTTTCCTAGGTCACTGATCTTAAACTCTTTCTCAAGTAATCTCTTTACCTCCTTGATTCCTTCATCTGAAGTACCTGTGATTATAATGTCATCTACATAAATACAAATGTAGATTGTACCTTCCTCTGTTCTTTTGATAAGTAGACTTGAATCTGCTTTTGAACTTTGATATCCAAGATCATTGAGATACTTCACCAGTCTATAGTTCCAAGCTCTTGGAGCTTGCTTCAATCCATACAATGCTCTTCTCAACCTGCAAACAAAATTTGGATACCTGGAATCTATAAACCCTTGAGGTTGTTCCGTGTATACCTCATCTGATATGTATCCATTCAAGAATGCATTTTTTATATCCAATTGACTTAGGGTCCATCCTTTTGAAGCTGCAATAGCAATGATTGTCCTTATAGTTGACATCTTAGCTACAGGACTAAATGTCTCATCATAATCTATGCCATAGGTCTGGGCATAGCCTTTCACCACCAATCTAGCTTTGTATCTGGCTATACTTCCATCTGCAAGCTTCTTCACTTTATAAACCCATTTATTTCCAATTACTTTCTTACCATTTGGTTTAGGAACAAGTTCCCATGTCTTGTTCTCCTCCAGTGCATTGAACTCTTCCTTCATTGCTTCTTCCCATTGCTTTTTACCTTTAGCTTCATCATAGTTCTGAGGTTCTTCATCATCTTTGACCATATATGCATAGTTCTTCTGAGTTATGTAAGAAGTATCATAAGAATACCTTTCTGGTTGTCTCCTTGTCCTGCTTGACCTTCTTGGTTCACATTCTTCATAAGTTTCTGGATACACCTCTTCATCAAATATAGGAGCTTCTTCATTTATTCTTGTTAATCCACTTCTGGATGTACTTGCTTGCATATAGTCTTCATCTCTATTCACCTGCACAATTGATTTTCCTTTCTCACATCTTCTTACCTCTTCTTCAAATTCTTCAGCTGTATGACTTTGATCTGCATACCAACTTTTCTGTTCATCAAATGTAACATCTCTAGAAACAATAAATTGTTTGGTTAGAGGATTCCACAATCTGTAACCCATCTGCTTTTCATCATAACCAATGAACACATATTTTTCTGCCTTTGGTTCAAGTTTATGCCTAAGTTGTGATGGCACATAAGCATATGCAATTGATCCAAACACTCTACAATGATCTAGTGTTGGTTTCTTACCCCACCAAGCTTCATATGGAGTCATTCCATTCAGAGCTGCACATGGTAATCTATTCACAAGATATGTAGCTGTATTTACAGCCTCAGCCCAAAGATAATTTGGACAGTTCTTCTCCTTTAGCATAGCTCTAGCAAACTCAACCAAAGTCCTGTTCCTTCTTTCTGCTACACCATTTTGTTGTGGTGTATACCTGCAAGTTATTTCTCTCTTAATACCTGCATTCCAAAGATAATCATTGAACTCTTGGGAGAAGTATTCTCCCCCTCCATCAGACCTCAGTCTCTTAAGCTTTTGACCTGTGACTCTCTCTGCATATGCATGAAAATACTTGAAAACTCCAAAGACTTCTGATCTTTCCTTCAAAACATATAATGTTATCCATCTTGTAGCATCATCAATGAAAAGAACATAATACCTTGAGCCACTGATAGATCCTTCTTTTGTTGGTCCCCATACATCTGTATGAATGAGCTCAAGTACTCCATCATGTTTGAATCCTTTCTTTTGAAATGGTAACCTGTGTGCTTTACCCATTTGACATGCTTCACATTTATAAACCATATGTTGACTTTGCACATTTGGTAATCCTAGTACAGACTGATTAGCAACCATAGCTTTAATTCCTCTTTCATTGAAATGACCTAATCTCTTATGCCAGAGATCAAGTTCTGTAATCACTGCTTCACCATGTGTGAGCAAAGCTTGACCAATGTTTCCTTGCACTCTTAAAGTAAAGAGTCTACCTTCTTTCTTACCAGAGACAATCTGATTATATCCACTCTCTGGATCTTCCACAAATACTCCTTCATTTGTAAACCTGACTTGAAAACCTTTTTCAACTATCTGTCCCACACTAATCAAGTTTTTAGGTATTGTTGGAACATACAAAACATTGGTTAGCAAATCTGCTCCACTCTTGCATTTCACTTTTCCAATTGAATGTACACTATGTCTTGTATTATCACCAGTTTGAACTGTGTGACTAGAAATGCCTTTTTCCAAATCTGACATCAATTCTATGTTTCCTGACAAATGATTAGAACATCCAGAGTCAATGTAAAATACCTTTAGATCTTCTTTGTCTGATGTGCTGATTGAATTCATCATCAATGATGTATGACTTTCATTCTGTGTGTCATTTGCATAGTTGTAGTAGGTGGTGTTGTAGGATTGATTCTGTCCCCAACTTCTTCCTCCACCTCTACCATAGCCTCCTCTTTGACTTTGTCTACCTCTTTGAAAATTACTTTGATATCTTCCACCTCGACCTCTGCTATTGTTGTTTTGATTCTGGTTTGATCCTTGTTGGTTGTGCCAACAGTCATGAGCCAAATGATTACTCAATCCACAGATCCAGCAAGCCTTTTTGTTGTTATTTTGATTACCTCTACCTCTTCCAAAACCTCTTGCTCTTCCTCTGCCTATGCCTTTACCTCTTGCATAATAAGCTTGAGAATTAGACTCCTCTTCATCCTTTGCTTTACCTTTATCTCCTTTCTTCTTATTCTTCATGTACATTGCAGAACTTTGACCTTTATCTCCATCTCCCTTCAAGTCTTGCTCATATGTGAGCATCAAACCAAGCAACTGGTTCAAATCTGGAACATAATGATTTAATGAAAGTTCTGTTGATAAGACAAAAGGTTTCCACCTTTCATCCCCTCTCAAGCCTGCAAGTAGTTGAGCAATCAATCTGTGATCTTCAACATCTTCATCTATGGATCCAAGACTATCTGCTAGATCCTTCATCTTAGTGACATAATCACTAATGGTTTGACTTGGCTTCTTCTTGAATGTTGTAAACTCTGACCATAGACTTGCTTTCCGTGCTTTAGTAGTGCTTTGGAAATGATATTCCAATGCATTCCATATATCTTCTGATGATTCCAATCCTCTGATGTGTGGTAGCAAATGATCTGAGATTGTATTGTAGATGTAGGCTTTTGCACTTGCATCCTTCTTCTGCCAATGCTTTAAAGCATCAAGTTCTTCTTTCTTTGGTCGGCTTTCATCTTCAAATACTGGCTTCTCTTCTTCACCTGTTACATATACCATGAGATCCTTACTCATAAGTAAGGCTTCCATTCTCATTACCCATGCGGGGTAATTATCTCTGTCCAGTTTGTCAATGGAGATATGATCTGCCATAGTTCTTTCCTTCTGCTGCAACCTGTGAGCTTAAAGGATAAAGGATAATACCTTTTGAAGTTCTTTGTGTATGAGGATACTTCGAAAGTAATCTTTTGATGCCTTGTGTCTTCAAATGCTTCACCTTTCAAACTTTAATGGAAAACTTTACAAAACTTCTCGTACCTTTGTCGTCTTCTGCTCTCAAGAATCTTTCTGCTCTGATACCACTTGTTGATGTATAAAACACCACAAGAAATGAATTAATGTGACACTAGAACACCTCTATGGTCACCATTAACTCATTGCCACTCCAAACTTTGAGAAATGATAGCTTAAAGTGAGAACTTTGCTTCTACAGAAATTCCTAGTCACTGAAATGACATACCTTCAGTATTTTGCTAATTTCTCCTAGCTCAAGTATGCTTTCTCCATGAAACTTTATAGGCTGAAACTAGAAGAGTAGAGCTTTCCAACAAGCTATCATATGCATCAAACGGAGCTCTAGAACTCAAGTTATGGCCCTCACAAGATGACCCTGTATGACCTTCCAAAACTGGAAAACTTGCCTGTTTTAGTAAGAGCGCCTGTTTAAAATTAGAATTCGATGCCTAGCATCGACTTGCAACGAGAATTCGATGCCGGGCATCGACTTGGAGTGTTTTTGGCCACTTTTCAGCAGGGATTCGATGCCGGGCATCGACTTCCCGCATAAAGTCTTGATCTTTTGGACACCAAAACTAGAGGTGATTTCATGCACACTTAGAATATGACTTATCAACTGGAATTCGATGCCAGGCATCGAGTTGCTCCAACAACATCATGTTTTTCAAACACTTCAGTACTGAATGAAAATTATAAAAGAAAATATGACTTATCAACAGAGATTCGATGCCAGGCATCGAGTTGCTTGGAAAACTTGATCTTTGTAACTCATCACACAGTAGGTAATCATGGAGATGATGGAGAGAGGCTCATACACAGAACTTTACTCAGTTCTTCTCATAACTATAAAAACTCAGAAGTTTTACAAATGCTTTCTCACTCAGAGAAGCTCGACTATACTCAGTCATACAAAAATGAGTTCTTCTCACTTTCTCTCTCACCGCGTCAGTTGATACAAACTAACTTATATAGATTTTCTCATTCCCGTGATTTTTAAAAAACTTCTAGAACTAAAGTGAACTAACTTTACAAGTATGATACACTTGTGAATTTGTCCCTTCACATAGGCATGGGGTTTTCTTCCTAAGATTTGAACTTCAAATATATGTCCAATTAGTGAGTGTTTCTCCAACAGTAGTCTATTGACAAGGTACACAACAGTTGAAATAGCCCCCATAGATAATGTGGCAACCTCTTCTCTTCAAGCATTGTTCTAACCAATCCAATCAATGTCGTATTTCTCCTCTCTGCAATTCCATTCAATTGAGAAGAGTACCTAGAAGTCAATTCCCTTTCGATACCTTTATCTTGCAAGAACTCATCAAAATCTTTAAAGAAGTATTCTCCCCCTCCATCAAATCTGAGCCTTTTGAGTGATGTACTATGATTCTCCACATGTGATAGGTACTTTTTGAAGAATGAAACACTTCATTATTACTCTTGATAAGGTATAGAATAGTCCATCTACTATGGTCATCAATAAATGAGACATAATACTTTGATCTTGCCAATGAAGTTTCTTGACTTGGTTCCCATACATCTATATGTACTAAGTATAATAGGTTGTTGTGGATGTAGCCATTGTGATTGAATGGTTTTCTTTGTACCTTCCCAATCTGACATCCATCACATCTGTTGATCATATATTGCTTTGATATGTTTGGCACTCCTAGAAAACTTTGATCCCTGCATATATCCTTCAAGGTTCTTTTATTTACATGAGCAAGTCTCTTATGCCACACTTGAAGTTTACGTAGGGTTTGAGACCCAAAAGTGAATAGAGCTATGTTCTTGGTTTCTTCTACTTCAAAAGTAAAGAGCCTACCATGCTTCTCACCTCTATCTATCTTCTTGAAGCCTTGACACAGATCTTTTACAAAAGTTCCATGTTGGGTGAACCTAACTTACAAGCCTTTTTCAACTATTTGGCCTACATGTATAAGTTTTTTAATGATAATGGATACATAGAGAACCTTACTCAGAATGTGTATCGTGTCATTTGAAGCTTTGCCATTACCAATCTTCTCCACATTGTGCTTTGTCTCATCCCCTATTTGAACTTCATGTCTATGCTTTCGACTTTCCAAGTCACATAGAAGAGCAATATTGCCTGCAACATGATTTGAACATCCAGAATCTGTGTAGAACAAATGATCATCTTCTTTGCCTTCTTTGTGGATTAGATTCATTAGAAGCAATAACTCTTCATGTGGTTGATCTTCTGAATAATTGTTCAAGTCCCTTCTATTATAGCCTCTATTGTTATTATTGAGGTTGTGCCCACCTCTGCCTCTATGGCTACCATATCCACCTCTTCCACTTCCTTTCTGGGTCTTCCCATTGAACCAACAATTCTGAGTGGTGTGGTTTGTCTTATCATAGATGACAAAAGGTGGAACATTCTAAACTTTGGCCTTGTCATGATTTGGTCCTTTGTTCTTCCCTTTCCACTTGCTGTTGCTTGCAAAGTTGGCTCGGGAAGTCTCTTCTTCCTTCTTCTTCCTTCTTCTTGCCTTTCAACTTTTTTTCCTTCTTATCTCCATATAAAGCACTAGTTGAATTACCATGATAGGAGTTACCTTCCTTTATGCTATTGTTGACCTCTTGATTGAAGAGTTATTCAAGAAAGATGTTGAAATATAGAGTTTGTGCATCCATGATGAGATCATAAGCCATGGTGAAAGATTGTCATTGCTTATCACTTCGAATCCCATTGAGAATTTACCTCATGATAGACTCTTGTTCAATCAGCTCTCCAATGGATGCTAATTGATCCGCAACCTCCTTGATCTTGGTAACAAAATCTCTGATGGTTTGTTTAGGTGTCTTCTTCATTTGGTTGAACTCGTTCCAAAGATGATTCTTTCTTGCTTTGGTACTAGTAGAAAAGAAAGTCTCTAGGGCATCCCAAGTCTCTTGAGATATCTTGTGTCCTCTAATATGTGGTAATAGAAAGTCAAAGAAAGACTTTAGTATATAAAACCTTGCTCGAGCATCCCTTGCACACGAAAGTGTGAGCTTATCTGTCTCCTCTTGTATAGGTCCTCCTTTGGATCTTGGAATAGGCATAACTTCATCACCTGCTACAATTCCATAAAGATTTCTACCTTGCAAATAGGCCTCCATTTTGATTTGACAAAATGCATAGTTGTGTTGATCAAGCTTATCAATCATTGAGGGAAAGCCGTCATCCATCTTGATCTAGCTCTAATACCACTGAAAGAACTTGAAGAAGCTTGTAAGAGGTAGAAAAGTGAGTTGTGAAGCGACGAAGTTTCATCCAGCCAACCCGCACAAGACTAGCACTTGAGCTTATGGAGACTCAAGTAGAGCTTATAGGCATGCTATAAGTGCAATAAATTGCACTATGTACTTTGGAGCATCAAGGAGAAAGACTCGATACAAAACCGATAGGTTTGCACATTGACTAGCTCAAAGAACTTACTATCTTTGGATGAGGCAATCAAGTTCAAATGCTCATAGCAGCAACATGATTACAATTCCAAAGACTCCTTTTGACAGAACGAATGCGATTTCTCTTAGTATAATAAATTAAATGCTTTGAAAATTTTCAAACAAAAGCTAGACACTAATACCTTTCCAATGGTTTCTCATTCATCCAATTTGGAGCTCTGCAGAGAGAGCAACAACCTCCCCAAGCTTACTATCGTTGAAGAAGATGATGCAGAAAAGTGAAGCAACAAGACAATGATGGCAACAAGTGTATGTATATTGCTTCCATGTAATGAAGTCTTTATATAGACTCTTGAAATGCTCAAGGACTTCTACAAGTGTATTTTGAGTTCAAATGAAGGCAGGATTAGTTATTGGAGGGAATCAATTCACTTTCCTACAATCTAGAAAAAGTGAAGATCTAGTTTGATCTACTTTTAGGTGATTGATTGATTCATTGATTGCAACTCAACCACCTCAAATTTGTGGAATTTTAGCTCTCTTTTTCTACTTTTATATATGTAAAGATCTAGGATTTTACAATCGTAAATGATCCATAAATAATCTTTAAGAAAAGTACAATAAATGAGCATAGGTACAAGAATGCTTCAATGGTGATTTTGGCATAATCAAAACCATAGTTTTTTTGATGTAGATTGAATCCACCTCGAGCATAGTGTAAGCTTGATGTTACAACAAGGACATGGGTTGAATTTTTTCTAAGAGCAAGGAGGCTAGGGTATATTTTACCCAAACCCAAGCCCAAGGTTCTAGAAGGTTCTAAATCTAGTTAACACGAACACTTGGAGCACAGTTACATGGATGACACTCAGATGGATAGTATCAACCTACTAGAGTAGGCAATCCATTGAAAAGAATTGTATGTAGAGGCATATGGTTGAGAGTAGACTCATCTCTCTTGTAGATTTTGGTCCTAATTCCCTAGTTCCTCACATCACTCTACCATTTAATTTCTCTCATGCTAGAGGCGATCCAACAAAGTGCTCACATGATTGAACAACTTATATGTGAGTTTCCTTTCCACCAAAGATCCGAATGAAAAGGGGGATTCTTGAAACAATATGGGATAACCGAAGCCTTCCGAAGGAAAAGCTAAGCCTAGAGATCATGGATGTGATTTATTTGGTAGATATAATGAGTGTAAAGTGAATGATTAAGGCATTATCCAACTAAAAACGTCTTCTGTGCGACTCTTTTCTTTTTTAAGAAAGTAAGTTCGGCCTTAGCCTACTCTCCCGGACTTGAATTAGTTAAAAGAAAAGTACAAGAGAAGGGGATTAGTGTTCTGTGCAACTCTTGTTTATAAGCAATCAAAACCTATTCATTGGCCATCCTCCGCCCATTAGAAAACCATGACATTCATATTCTGCCCTTTTAAGTCATTGAATTATCTCCCATGGGGTCTATTCTATCCTTTTCTTTATTGATAGCTTGAAATAACTTGAACCTGTAATATTAGCTAGATCTCAATTGAACGTGGGCAGCCTGCATAAGTAAAAGCAACTCCATATGGCTCACCATTACTGATCTATGGACCACTCAGAAATAAAATACTTATAGGGCTTTGCTGAAAAGGAGTTCGCTATTAGAAGCACCTTTAGTCCTATGGAACAAACCAAATGGAGTAGACAAGAGAACATAGACAATAGCCTCAAGTTGCACTATGAAGATTCGTACTTACTTAAAAGAAGAAGCAAACGGTGAGGTAGGAAATACAAGCGAACGTTGAGGGCAAGAAGTGATCCTTGCATGAAAGGATTCTTGTGCGAGAATGGAAAGAAGATTGATGCAATTCCTAGAGTATACAAAAAAAAAGTTCCACCATATGTTACATTGTAAATGGTACATGAAATGGTTCTCTCTCAAGTGGGAAATCAAGTTTGAGTCCCTTTGGCACCCATTGATGAAACTACTTCTTTCTTATAAAGTTCCGCACATATGTATTTTGGGGAGCTCCCTTTGGTATAGGAGATGCCATAGAAGAGGAGGATGCCATATATACCTTTGGCACGTGTGTTCAAGACTTTCAAAAGAAATAATTTCTAAAGAAGGGAACAAACATTCGTTAAAGAACTTCAATCCATTCCTCCTTCTCGTTATCGTTCGCACTTAACTCTTTTCATTCAGAACAAAAGCGAGTTGAAGATGATGGGGCTACATCACCAACCTATCAACATACTCTCCCCAAGGGAGGAAAGGGGTTCTTCCCATTGAGCTAACACTAGTAGACCTCACGAAATGGTCTTGCATCATATGGAAATGCAAGTTTCATGCATTGTAGAACCTCCATCATGGGATTTGTAATAATGCTGCACGAGCCAATAAAATCTATGGCGCCTGTAGCTCAAGCGTAAGCACCATCTCCTTTACTTGTCAATCCATGGAGATGTGAGGACCGGTATGAAGACCACGAGCAAGTGAAGGCACAAGTGTGTGAGTGAAAGCACACAAACATGCACACACATACACACACGCGCACACGATAAGATCAAAGAGAGGAACAATGGAAAGCTTCTATTGCAAAAGAGTTCTCTTACAAAGCTCTATTCTCTAACCAACTAACCCCAAAAATGAGCTATCTAGCTCGTTTTATAGTTTTTTGACTAGTTTTGGCCCTGTCCAAACCTAGTGTCCGGCTCAGTTAAAAATTAGGTTCCAGGGCTTATTTGAGGGCTCAAGCAAAGTCTAAAAATTATGAAAATTGGTAGGATGATACTTCTAATACTCCTCAAGCTCGAGGACTCCTCGATTTGAACAAAATGGAGTTACAAAAATAGAAAATGGTATTTACAATGGTTTTGAGTGATGGAAATCACTATTTTTGTAGGGGATTCTTCTAAAAATTTGGCATGTACTTCTTGGAGCTCCCTACTTGCTCCTTCTTCTTGTGTGTGTCCACCTTTCTGATGTGCTTCCATGCTTGTGCTTTACCTTGAGTTCCAAAACTCCCCCCCCTCTCGAGTCTGTCGTCCCTGACAGACCCTTGTTGTAGTGGTTGTTCCAAGTAGTGCTTTGAGCGGGAACAAAAGTGGTTGTCCCTTCTGTATGAACAAAAGTCGTCTGGCTTCCAGATGTGGTAGGGTTGGTTGTCCGGTTCTTCATCTGTCACTGCAAGCCTTTGCAAGTTGTAGTGCCTTGGTATGTACTTCTTCGTTGGATTCCAGCATGACTGTGTCATTGTGAGTCTCCGTTGATGTCCTCTAGATCTTCCAAAGTTGATGTTCATAGTAATCATCACTCAAGTTGCGGACCCTCCAGCTCTTCACTCCTACCACGGTAAGAGGAAACCATAATTGTGGATGCCATGTTCATGCCAAGTTCTTGACATTTACCAGATAAGGCAGCAATTATATCATCTGCTAGCCGAGACACACTTGTATCAAAACTGATAACTGCCCAGTAATCAATGGTTCCACCTTCAACTAAGCATGACTCATTCACGTACCATGAACCAAACATGGGAACAAACTCTCTCTCTCTCTCTCTCTCTTTTTTTTTTTTGAGGAACAATGTCACGAAACAAGACGACAGATGTTAGTATCAGAAAAAATAATTGACATATGCCAATGTGCTCTTGTGCATGGGACTCTCAAATGTGTCTATGCACAACCATGTAATGTGGCCCTATATTAATGCATACTTTGGAAATGCATGACTTGAATGGTGCAAAAGACAAGGTTGTGCAAGGAGCACATGGTTGTCGCTCGTTGAGGCCTTTGATGTTATTTGCGGATGTTGATGCCATCTTTCTTGGAGGTATCCATTGGATCTCGAGATGACAACTGATCCTTCCTCCTTGTAGGGATCCATTTGAGAATGGTCTTTGACTGTTTAGTGATCTCCTTTGGCTGCTCCATGTTTGGATGGTTTCTTGAGGCTTTGATCCTTTGTGGTTGGCTATTTAGTTCTGTGGGGCCTACCGGTGCTTTTGGCTTCCATACCCATACTATTGTTGCTGGTCTTCTAACTCTTGTTGAAGAGATGAGTTTATCTCCCTTTGGTTTCTGTGCTCGGTTCTTCCCCTTATCTCTCCTTGGCTTCTTGATTGAGACCTTTTGCATGGTGGAGAGCATAGGCCTATGTGCATGTAAGAGTCCTTTGGGAACCCACATGTGTAATCGCACTTGTTGAGCTGCAATTAATTTCTTGGGCACCCAAATTTGCTGGATACCTTGTGGTTGAGCTTCCCCTAGCTTCTTCATTCGTCTGCTGGCCTGGTGGGCTTGCTTGGAGGGGATTTGTGGGGGCAACGCTGGTGGTTGCTCTCCTTTGCGTACCCAAATCTGCTTCATGGCCGAAACTGCTTTCTTGTTGAATGGTGTCTTTCTATTTGATTTAGCGGTTTTCGTGAACATTTGTGTTTGTCTTTGTGGTGGAACTACTGTGGCCACCTGAGTCTTTGGAGAAGAAGAAAGATCCACCTGTCTTTGAACCTGTTCTTCCACGATTGACTCCTTCTGCATCATAGAGCTTTTGACACATACAACATCTTCTTGCATATGATTAGTCTTAGAAAAACTATGAGAATGTGGGACATCTGGATTTGTGAGCATGCAGTTCTCCAATTCTATTGTAATGCATTGTTCCTGTACCCAAACTTGAAGGATTTGACCTCTTAGGTTTAAGTTAACAACATGGTCATAGATCCAATCTTGACCGAAGACAAGTGGTTCTGTAAGGTTCTCATCTTGACACACTAGCGCTTTGACTTTCATTGGAACATCTTGAAGGTAGATGGGAAGTTCCACCTCGCCCACTTTCCACACCTCCCAATCCTATGAGATAAGCTTCTATGGGATTGATGTTCAGCTGCAAGTCTTGGCAGTAGGACAGTCTAACTGCACTACTTGCTGCACCTGAGTCATTCTACATTGCACTGGCCCGAAGCAATTGTTATACTTCAAGTGCATGGGCGCGTGATCCCATGTTCGTAGCATCTCCGGATATGTCTCCAGTAACTTTTGCCTCCAGGTGGGTTGGTATATGTTCCCTTTGTGGGCGTCCTCTGGAATGTCCTCGGGTTCAAATTGGGTAGCGAAAGTATGGTACTTGTTGGTTTTGCGTTTGATCTCAGCGTTGTAGTCTGCCAACAGTACAAAGTATGGTTTATACTGTAACTATGAACTGGTTATCAATCGCCTAGGAGCCAAGTGCTTGAAATATTCCGATTGAAGTATGGTCACCTCGATAGTTTTCATGGCCACCATCTGAGTTGAGATATGCTCCTCGTGAGTCACCCCCATCTTTTCTACCTGTTTCATCCATGTCGGAGGGGGTTCCTCGTATATGTCTTGTCCCTCGTCAGTGGTTGTGCCTCCTGGAAAAGGTTGAGGCTCATAAGTGTCTTCAAATGTTTCCTCCACTGGAATGGTGATGGCCTCCTCTTCTGTTGGTTGATCGGGTGGAGAGGGGGGTCGTTCATATTGTAACAACTTAATCTTTAATTCTGCAACTTGTTGGCGTAGCTCAAGTACCTCGTTGGCCGTCGAAGATTCAGGCTCTAGTGAAGTAGCAGCATTGACCATCTCTTTTAGTTCTGCCATATGTGGGGCGGGCATCGGTTGCCTCTGTAGCTCCTTCACTTGGTCGGCCAACTGATCATGTGCTTCTAAGAGATTTGCATAGTTTTCCAGTATTTGTTGGATACTTTCCGAGGGGATAGCTAGAAATTTGGCAGGATCGATAGGTGCCCCTGGGGTGTTCTCAATGGCTGCTTCTAGATTCTCTTGATTCTGTTGTTGTAATCTTCTGTTCTCTTCTTGAGCAGCTGCTAAGTGGCGGCGAAGTAAGGCCATGTTTCTTTGTAGTCTAGCACTGCGGGCCACGTGATGTCTGACTTGTTCTTCAGTCGCCTTTCCCTTCTCTGTATATTTAGTTTCGAGCTCCACATGAGCTTGTTGGAGAGCGGTAACCTCATGTTGCAATGCAGTGTTACTCAACTCCAAGGCATTGACACGTGCCTAAAGGTGAGCAGACAAATTGCGAAGCTCATTGTTATTCTCTTCCAATAATCTATACTCCTGCTTAAGTTGTGTGGCAGCTTCAAACATGGTGTCTAGTGCATGACTAAATGAGGTGGATGCAGGGGTAGAGGTGGAAGATGCAAGGGTTCGGGAAATGGGGAAGGAAAAAGTTGATGTTGTGCCTATAGTGATTGGAAATGGTGACGTGAGTGAAGTGAAATGTGATGATGTTGGAACAAACGTGGGGGTGGGTGGTCCTGTGGATGGTGAAATGTCCATGGGATCGGACGTGATTGTGTGTGAAGTGTGAATCGTGAATACGGGAATGGTGGGTGGTGTATTAGTGGTGGGCGTGAATGTGGGTGAGGTGTGATGGGAAAGGGGATTTCTATTATAATCATCAAGTTGTTGCATCATATTTACAAGGTTTGCCAAAAATGGAGGTAGGGTGGCTTGAGTTGGTTCTAAGGAGGTTAAGAGGGGTTCAATGCTTTGGGGTTGGGAAAGAGGAAATGTAGTGGTGAAGGGAAATGGGTGTGTTAATGTTTGGGTAGGGAGATGTGGCTGTCCAAGAGCTGGTTGATAAGATGGGTGATTTAATATGGTTTGATGGGTGGCAGGATGACCCATATGAGGTTCGGAAAATGGGCAAGCAATGATAGAGGTAGGGATAGGTGAGGAGGGCAAAATGGTGGTGTGCGGCATAGGTTCCGTAAGGATGGCTGTGGGTTGTTCAGTGATGCTAGAGGCAAGGGGTTCGGTGGGTGGAGTGGGCGGTGATGGTGGAGAGGGTATCTATGTGATGTCCTCATGTGCATCAGTGTCAATGGGGCTGGTCATGTGCACATCTTCCTGAGTGGTAGTAGGGAGTGAGGTAGAGACTTCCATCTGAATCATTTTTCCCCTCCGTGGTCGCGTATCCAGCCTTCGTTGATCGTATTGAGGAGGGTTGCGATGTGACATGATCCGCATAGCTTCTATAAACCCATATGTCTCAACTAAAAGGTTCAATGATTCAGCAAAGTGGGGGTCCACGTTCTCTGCTTGAAGCATTTGATTCACCATCGCTCTATTTGCCTCTTCTGATAGCTTATGCCTCTTTTGTACCTGCTTGATCGTTTTGTAGATCCGTTTGAGTTGTGCAGTGTAAGCCGGGGCTTCCTCCTCACTCTCCTCTGCTTCATTTCCCTGTGCTTCTTCTTGATCCTGTGTGCCTTCAGCGTGAGTATGTTGTGTCTTATCTTCCCAATGTACTCTTCGTGCCTCCCCATGTGGTCGTCCTCTCTGGGATGATGATCCAGGACCATCGGTGTCTGAGAAGAGCTCACTCTCAGATAACTGTGCTATTTGCAAAAATCTCTCAAAGTCAAAGGATGTATCCTCTCCCAATGTAGCCATGGATGCAAGCTCAACATCCGAGGGTAGTGGAGGGATGGATGGAGTGGGTTGTACCACGCCCTTTGATTGTGTACATTGGAGATGGATCGTGAATGGGGCTACTTGTTCTTCTTCTCTGAGGGAAGCTTCTGTGGTTGCCTCACGAGGAATTAGAACCTGTGAAAGTGATCCACTCATTCTTTTCGTGGGTTGAACCCCTGATTTCTGCCCCTGGAAGAATTCCAACTGTGAGTACTTAAGGGCCCGTGCGATCGGCACAGCATAGGCAAGGCATCTGTAGATAATTCTCATTCAAAGTAGGCTTCCTCATGCCGCGTTTGCCTGCTTCATATAACTGGTCAAGGATCCACACTAGCATTTTAATAGGTAAGCTCCCAGTCTCTGCTAGGTATAACCCATACCAGATCTTCTTATGAGGCTGTGTGAATCGGTCTTGCGCCGGAAATGCAAAATGTTGAGGACACATTCGCAATGGTATAGCAATGTTCGGGGTGAGGGCACACATTTTTTTCAACTTCTTGAGTTTATTGTTCTTCATAGACTCCGATATCAAAGGATCTCGATCGGAGGGTACATGGGTGCCATACATCTGAAGGGCCTCCCTGATTAAAGTGATGTTCAACTCAAACTTTTTCATTTCCTCCTTGTTTGATAGAGAGGGCACCAGGAATGTGCCTGAATGATCTTTATCTCCTGTTGCCTTCAGAGTTGCAATCAAGTAATAGCACCTAAGGAAATCGGGTTTAGGCAGAGATGCACTAAAATAATCTTGCAATCTCGCTTTCTGCCAAATATCTTGAAGAGGAGCTACATTTTGCAATGCTTCAAATTCTCGTGAGAAGAACTGAAAGGTCCACCAAACTCCTCCAAATTCCAACTTGGATTCCCAAATATGATCAGCATCTCCCAAATCTCCTGGTATCTCATTGAACTAATGGGAATGTCCTTTCACTCTTTCTATTAGGCTACTCGGTGGATCCGAGATGGGAATTCTTCGCACATTCAGGAACTCTTCAGGCCTCGGTGTCAGTGGAGCCTCAAACAGGCATGGTATCCCAATTGCTTTTAGTACTAGTGCCCGCCTGGGAGCTTGTTCCTACTGCTGCTGCCATGAGACTTCTGATGCTTATCTTCTAGAAGAAGAAAGGCACATTAGTGTTGCATAGGAAACAGGATGTAATGGTGTTCCCTCCACAATAATAACATGACAATCCAGATGGTTAGTGGTTGGAGGTGAAGTGTTTGTGATAGATGTGAGTGGTGGTTAGTGGGATGACACGGGTACTTGTGAGTGTTGATTTACGCTAGTGACTAGAGGTGAAGTTATTTGGGCTTGTAAGCAAGCCTTGGGCACCCATACCCGTCTAGCATTAGGGATAGCCTTCATTGACCACTTAGGGATCCAAATAGAAATGGTATAGCTAGGGTGTTGCCTAGGGAAATCCTTTATTTTGGTCCTTGATGGTGTGGCTCACTTGATGCTTTATTGAGAACCTGTCTCTGGAGCCGTGGGTTTTTCCCCCTTGCGTATCCAGATCTGCTTCATGCCACGAGGTACTTCATAATGCCCCGGTTGGTGCTCATGCTTCTTGATCATCGGTCTCCTTAGTGTCGTGTGTTGTTGAGCCTTCCCCTTTAGAATCTTCTTTGGAGCGAACGAAAATTCCTCATTGACTTTTGTACGTTCGACGAGAGTGACAATCCTCTGCACCATAGAACTCTTGACAAGAATAGCATTGTTATCTTCATGTGGATTCTTGGAGGGACCAGGAGTTGGTGCCTTTCCTAATGGTTTGAGTGCTTGCTTTTCTAATTCAATCGTAAGATGGCTTTGGCCTGCCCAAGCCTGAAGAAGTCCACTTCTTAGGTTAAGATTAACTGCATGATCATAGATCCAATCTTGGCTTAAGACCAGAGGTTCGGTAAGATCCTCATCTTCACATACTAACACTTTTGCTGACATTAGGAGCTCTTGAATGTAGAGGGGAAGATCCACCTCTCCCATGCAAGAGGTTTCAACACCTCCTAATCCTATTAGATATGCTTCTAGGGGTTTTACCTCCAATTGCAATTTTTGGCAGTACGAGAGCCGAACTGCACTAGTGGCTGCTCCTGAATCAATTAATGCTCTCACGGTCCTTGCACTCTCTCCTTGTCCTACTTCTAGGGTCACAAAAGGTCGTCGATCAATTATCTTATGGGACCGCTTACCTGTAGCCTTGCACATGGCTATGTGATAACCTAGAGCGTTTATTATTCACCAATTTAGTTAGCACATTGCATAGAATATTATTTGTGCTTTCGGCCTGCCCATTAGCTTGTGGATGATAGGGAGCAGACTTCTTGTGTATCACAAAGAACTCTTGAAGAAGATTTTCAATGACTTCATTTAAGAAGTGAGTCCCTCTATCACTAACTAACTCTATAGGTAGTCCGTATCTAGTGAACACATTTTCAAATAGGAACTTTGCTGTTGTTTGAGCATCATTCTTCGTAGTGGCTCTCACTTCTACCCACTTGGTTAGATAGTCTGTGGCCACAATGATATACTCAGCATGTGAACCCTTAGCTGGGGGATTAATAGGACCAACAAAGTCTATTCCCCAATAAGAGAATGCACGTCCACCCATCATAGGTTTCAATGGCATCTCATCCTTGCGTATAGGATACTGAGTCCGCTGACAAACCTCACACCTCTTCACGTAGGTGTGTGCATCCATGTGAAGGGTGGGCCACCAAAATCTTGCAAATAGTATTGCCTTGATCACCCGATCTGGACCAAAGTGTCCTCTTGCTACACCTTGGTGATCAGTTTCTAATATCTTGAGGTATTCGCTCTCATGGACACACAGTCTTAAGTTAACCATCTTTACCACGTTTGTATAAGTTATCACCAATGATTGCGTAATCTAAGGCTTCTTGTTCCAAACTCCTTTGTCTAGTCAAAGTCATATCTTGAGGGAATGTTTTCGTCCTCAGAAAGGCTACTAATGGTTCACTCCAATCTGGTACTAAAGATATTCGATAAAGAATAGCATGTTCCACTGGTGGTTTAGTGCGACAGATTGGGCATTCTTTGCACAGTCTATGGACATCAACTTCCATAGTTGGCCAATGCACTCCTAGTCTCCTTAGTGTCCGTAGGGTTCGTTGTTTTGAGTGGTGTTGCTCTAATGCACCTACATGTGCTGATTGCAACCATTTAGCATACTCATTCTCTTCCACACAACAAGCTAATACTCCTTGATCGGTATGCTTGTACATACTTCCTGCCATGATATGATACTTTTTGGCTTTGACTACCTCCCTATCTTCTGTGTGTATTACCGGGTGATTGGGCCCGTATGTCAATACTGGCACTAATGGCTTAGCCCACTGAGGTACAACTTCCAAATTAAACAAGTAAGCATCACGTAGGTCATTTGACACTCCTTGTGGGGCCTCTCCTAATGTGAGCCTTGAGAGATGATCTGCTCTCAAATGAGTCTTGCCCTTTCTCACTACTATCTCAAAGTCGTATTCCATTAGTAAGAGGAACCATCTTACTAATCTTCCTATATTGCATGGCTTGTTTACTAGGTACAATAGAGCTTGGTGATCCATAAAAAATTTAAACTTATTTGCAAGCAAATAGTGTCTAAACTTTTTAACAGCATATACCATGCCTAATCCTTTCAGTGGTAGTATAATTTTCAACTGCATTCAATTGTCTACTGGCATAGGAAATTGGAGGATCCATACTACCTTCACCTGTAGGTTGTGCTAGCACACATCCAATTGCATAATTGGATGCATCTACATGGACATGGAATGGCTTATTCCAATCTGGTGTGGTTAAGATTGGTGCTGAACACAATCTCCGTTTGAGCTCCTTGAAAGAGTTCTCACATTCATCAGTCCACTCAAAGTTAGTGAGAAGGGCATACAGAGGCTTTGCAATGACGGCATACATGTGAATGAACCGGCGGTAGTAACTACAATGCCCCCATGAAGGCTTGTACTTCCTTGACAATCGGCTCCTATTGAGCTGTGGGGGCACTGGCTATCTGTTTCTTTAGGTCTGCACATTCAGTCTCTAACTTTTCATATGACTCCAAGAAATTTGCATGCTCCTCAAGTAAGATACGAATGTCTTCCGATGGGACTGCTCTATACTTGGTAGGGCTAATGGTTGCTCCTGCAGTTCCTTCCATAGCCGCTTCAAAGTTGTCTTGGTTTTGTTGTTGAAGCCTCTTGTTCTCTTCTAGTGCTGCTGCCATATGCTTCCTTAATAGCCCAAGGTTGCGTCTGAGTGTAGCATTCGATATCATTTGCGCTTGGAGCACTGTTTCTAGTTCCTTTACTGCTTGATCATCTACTGTCGATGTCTTTGATTCCAATTCGGAGTGAGCCTGCTGTAAGGTGGTATGCTCGGTTAGGAGCGTTTGGTAATCAGCTTCAAGATTGTTGACTCTAGCTTGCAGACGCTAAGATTCTGCCTGGAGAGCAGCAGTGCGTTCTTCCAATTGATGGTATTCTTGTTGTAGTTGATGTGCACACTGAAGTAATGTATTGAACGTGCTATTTACATTATGAGATGCAAGGGGAAAAGTTTGAAATGCAGGGGAGGTGGGATTGGGGAGGGGGGTAGTGAATGTTGTGTGTGCCAATGATGTGGTGAGTGGTGAGGTGGGGGGTAGTGGAGGGGAAGAGGGTGGAATTGTGGGGAGAGGTGCAGTGGTGGGTGAAATATCCATTGGGTCAGATAGAGTGGTGTGTACAGGGGCTACCATGTAGGTGGGTATGGTAGGTGAAGTGAGTGTGGTGTTCGTGTAAATTGATGTCGTTGCAAACATCGGGGAAATGTGCCTTTGAAACATTGGAGAGCGGATGAACTGCTCCACAAAGGATGGGTATTGGGGTGGTGAGGTCAGGTTGAAAGAGGTGTAGGGGCCAGATGGGAAGTGAGGGTCATGGAATGGAGGTACCCATATTGGGGGATAGGCTGGGAAACATAGGGTGCCTTCTGTGAGTGCCGGGTTTCCAACCGCACTTGGAATTATGGGATGGCCAGTTATGGGTTCGGAGGATAGAAGGGTTGAAGTGTACAAGGGATTGGTGACAAAAGAGAAGAGGGTGTCTTGTGAGGTGGGTTCTCGAAATGAGAATGATGTGAATGAGGATGGGTTATAAGTGAAGGTAGAGGTGATGACTGTCGTTTCTTCCATGGTGGGAGGTGGTGGTGGGGGTGGAGAAGGTGGGGATGGGGGATGCTGGGGGTGAGATGGGTGATGTCTTAATGAAGGTTTCAGCAGAGAGGTCAATGGTGGTGGTGGGGGTAGCTGTGGTTTCAATGGGTACTTCTTGTTCTGTGACGGGTATCCTGATAATCTTACCTGCACGTGGTAATGTGTCAACTCTGCATTTGTCATACCTCACGGACTGGCGGACTGCTGTGTGGACAGCCTCCGGAACTCCTAAAGATTCTGACACTAATTTGAGGGTGTCAATGAAATGTTGATCCACCCCATCATCTGATAGCATTTCTTGCATTAAAGCTTGACCTGATACAAGAGAGAGTTGATGCCTTTCTTGTACTACTTTGATGGTGTCGTATAACCTTTGTAGTTGAGTTGTATATGCTGGTGCACCTACAAGTTCTGGCACTTCTTGTTGCTCATCTTGATGCTCTTGATCATAATCCTCCTCATCTTCCTCCTGTTCTTCATCTTCATCATCCTCTTCATCCACTTCAACTATGGTGACAGGTACTTGGGAGGTTGTTGCCTGTGTTTGCACATTCTCCACTTGTTGTGCCTCTTCTGCCTCCAGCTCTACATCTTGTAATAATTGTTCAAAGTCTTCATTCGTGAGTTCTTCCAAAGGTGCACCACTAGGAAATTCAAGATCGGTTGGGATGGGAGGGAATATCAAGGTAGAACCATCGGTGCTGCGTCTTGGAAGTCGGAGTGTGAATGGTCGGACTCTTCGGGGTGGAGGGGTGACGTCTGGTGTTAGGGTGGCTCCACGTGGTTGAGCACAAGGGACTTGGACAGTACCTCTCATCTTCTTAGAAGGGGGTCCGGTGGATGTCCTACCTCTAAATTGCTCTACATGATTCCACATTAGGGCCCGTTGAATAGGAATGTCATAAGCCAAACACCTATAAATGATTCTCGTCAAAGCATAGCATCCATATAAAACCTATTTCCGCGGCCATCGTTTGTGAGCTAGGTGTTTCTGATCAATTTTCCAGTGGGGTAAGTTGATGGTGAGGCTTTGTGTCTCTGCCAGATACAAACTAAACCAAATCTTTTTGGGTGGCATGGTGAATCTATCTTGGGCAGGAAAAGCAAAGTGTTGCATGCACATGCGAAGGTGTATTGCAATATTAGGCGTCATGGACACCATGTCCTTGAGTTTGGTGAGGCTTCGATTCTTCATGTAATCAGGCACTAGGGTCTCCTTCTCTGTTGGAATATGCATTCCACGCATATCTAGGGCCTCTCTCACTAAGTTATTTGATAGCCTGAACCTCTTGAGCTCATTCCCCTTTGTCAGAGATGGAATCACAAATGAGCTTGCACCTTTTGGGTTCTTGTTTGGAGTCAAGGTGTTGATGAGATAGTAGCATCGCATGAAGTCAGGCTTTGGGAGCCGTGCACTGAAATATGCATCCAATCCTGCCTTCTCCCATATCGAACGTAGACCTTCTGCATTTTGTAACTTCTCGAGTTCTCTTGTAAAGAAATGGTATTTACCTTGCTTCCCATTGAAGTCCAACTCTGATTCCCATAGGTATGTTCCCTCTCCCAAGGGTCCTGCCACTTCACTAAACCAGTGGGAAGTTTTTCCTACGGGCATGGTATGGCCAATGGGAGGTCCGCTATAGGTATGATTTTGATGGCCTGCAATTCTTCTGGTTTTTCATTTGTCTCAGGCAAAACGGGTAAACTATCTAAGTCCACCACTTGCTAGCTCGTTTCTGTTTGAGAGCTAGTTCCTGCTGCCTCAGCCATGTTGAAAACTTCGCAGCTGGTTCTGTGAGAATATATGAATAAATGTTAACATTGCAATGGACACAAAAATGACACTGTGTCCCCTGTTACAACATTAACATGAGGTTCGGGAGAGGTTAGGGGGTTAGTAAGTGCTCGGTGCTTGTGTGTGTAGTTAGGAATTGGGTAGACCTAAGAGCTAAGCGGAATGATGTGGTGTGAGAGTGAAGTAGTTAGTAGGTGGACATGGATTTACAATTGGGGTCCGAGGGTTTATTACAAGTTTTAGGTTGCCAAATGCAATGGATAGGTTTTGATCTTGACTTTGTGGGCTCTGGAGAGTGTGATAGGGTATTTACTTGAAAAATGGGGCTTTTTAGGGACCCATTTACAAGTGATTCTACTTGTGCTCATGGAAGAATACGTGTTAGTGCGTGATGTGTAAGACTGGGCCTCAGATGTTTGCGTGAGTGAAACATGTTGTATAGGGTTTGGCCTTGGTGTAGCTATTTGAGCCCGCAAGCAAGCCTTAGGCACCCAGATTTGTCGTGATTGTGGGCTGGCCTTCATTGACTTCTTGGGTACCCAAATAGACTTCACTTTCGCAGAAGAATTTATGAAGGACTTCTTATTAGTGTCGTGTTGTTGATTACTAATAAGAGGTTTTGGCCGTGGTGTTGGCCTGGTCGGAACGGGGTGTTCGCCTTTTCGCCTCCATACTTGTTTCATCGGCTGAAACAATCTGCTTTGCTCCTTTTTTTGGCGTCCAGTGTAGGTAGTGTTCTGCTTCTTCTGTATTTGATCTGTCGTTGGCAGTTGCATCCTTCTGGCCTTTGAAAAAGAAGGGAGTACCGTCTTATCCTTGACTCCGTTGTTGAGACAATCCTCTTTCTGCATCATACATTTTTGGACAAGAATAGCATTGTCAACTTCATGTGCACCCCTGGAAGGACCAGGAGTTCGTGCCTTACCTAGTTCCTTGAGTGCCTCATTTTCCAATTCAACTGTAATTCGACTATGATTTACCCATACCTGAAGAAGTCCACTTCTTAGGTTTAGGTTGACCACATGATCATAGATCCCATCCTGACCCAAGACAAGAGGCTCAGTGAGGTCCTCATCTTGACACACTAGTACTTTGACTGTCATTACTTCGTTTTGAATATAGAGGGGAAGTTCCACCTCGCCCATGCAAGGGGTTTCCACACCTCCCAATCCTATGAGATATGCTTCTATAGGATTACTAGTTAATTTCAACTCTTGACAGTAAGACAATTTAACAGCACTAGTGGCTACACCTGAGTCAATCAAGGCTCTTACAGTCCTTGCACCCTTTCCTTGTCTTATATCTAAGGTTATAAAAGGACGTCGATCAATTATCCTATGAGAGCTGACACCTGAAACTTCACACATAGCCACGTGATATCCTTGATCTGCATCGACATCTGGCCTCGGTTGCTCTCTACCTTGTCTTCTTAATTTCATTCTCCGTATGCACTCTAAGGCTTTTGCTTGGGCTTCTTCTCGAATTCGCTTTTCTTCTTCTTTGCGTTTCTTAGCAGTATTGAGTCAACTTAGCATTTCCTCTGTGAGAGGTTCCTGATACAACTTGACCCTGCATCCGCTTATGTAGCTCGGAAGAATATCACCTTCTAAGGTGGCTAGCTGTACCGCCCCACTCGTTGAGATTCTATTAATGATCATGGGTCCGTAGCCTCTCTTCTCCAGTTTCCTCGCATGTTGTTTCAACGTGTATACTAGTACTAGGTCGCCTGCCTTCAAACCTTTATCCTTAACGTGGGCATCAAAATATGCCTTCTGTCGTTTTTTAGCAGCATATATCCCTGCAGCCGCTCTCAGTCTTGTTTCTCCTAATCGTTCAAGGTCAAAAAGTCTAGAGGAGAGTTCATGACCCGTCCATTCATGTTCTTGTGCTACTTTCAATGTAGGTATTAAGAAGTCCAACGGTAGCACATCGTTTTGGCCAAATACCATCTGAAAGGGGGTGGCTTGGAGTACCATTTTGTAGGCGACTCGGTATGCCCAAACAACATGGTGTAGTTGTTTGTCCCAATCAGAGCGTTTATTATTCACTAATTTGGTCAACACATTGCACAGAATCTTGTTTGTGCTTTCGGCTTGCCCATTAGCTTGAGGGTGATAGGGGGCAGACTTCTTATGTACTATCAAGAATTCTTGGAGCAGATTTTCAATAACTTCATTCAAGAAGTGAGTGCCTCTATCACTAACTAGCTCTATAGGTAGCCCGTATCTATTGAACACATTCTCAAATAAAAACTTAGCTGTTGTTTGAGCATCATTCTTCGTTGTGGCTTTTACCTCTACCCACTTGGTTAGATAGTCCGTGGCAACAATGATATATTCAGCATGGGAACCCTTAGCTGGGGGATTAATAGGACCTACGAAGTCTATTCCCCACTTAGAGAATGCACGTCCACCCATCATAGGTTTCAGTGGCATCTCGTCTTTGCGTATAGGATACTGAGTTCGCTGACAGACATCACACCGTTTCACATAGGTATGTGCATCCATGTGAAGGGTCGGCCACCAGAAGCCCGCAAATAGTATTGCCTTGATCACCCGATCTGGTCCAAAGTGTCCTCCTGCTACACCTTGGTGAGCAGTTTCCAAGATCTTGAGATATTCACTCTCATGGACACATAGTCTCAGGTAACCATCCTTACCACGCTTGTAGAGATTATCACCAATGAGTGAGTACTCTAGGGCTTCTTGTTCTAGACTTCTTTTCCTAACCAGAGTCATGTCTGGAGGGAATGTTTTCGTCCTCAGGAAGGATACTAGTGGTTCACTCCAATCTGGCACTATGGACACTTGATAAAGAGTGGCATGTTCCACAGGTGGTTTAGTGCAGCAGATTGGGCATTCCTTGCACAACTTCTGGACATCAGCTTCCATCGCCGGCCAATGCACTGCGAGTCTCCTTAGTGTCTGTAGGGTCCGTTGTTTTGAGTAGTGTTGCTCTAATGCACCTACATGTGCTAATTGCAACCATTTAGCGTACTCATCCTCTTCCACACAACAAGCCAAGATCCCTTGATCTGTGTGCTTGTACATACTTCCTGCCATGATGTGATACTTTTGAGTTTTTACTACCTCTCTATCCTGTGTGTTTACTACTGGGTGGTTAGGCCCGTATGTCAATACTGGCACTAGTGGCTTAGCCCACTGTGGCACCACTTCCAAATAAAACAAGTAAGTATCAGGAAGGTCATCTGACACTCCTTGTGGGGCTTCTCCAGAAGTGAGTCTAGAGAGATGGTCTGCTCTCAAGTGAGTCCTACCTTTCCTTACCACAACCTCGAAGTCGTATTACATTAGTAAGAGAAACCATCTTACTAATCTACCTGTATTGCATGGCTTGTTCACGAGATATAGCAGTGCCTGATGGTCAGTAAAAAATTTAAACTTATTTGCAAGCAAATAATGTCTAAACTTTTTAACTGCATATACCATGCCTAATCCTTCTCGTTCGGTGGTTGTATAATTTCGTTCAGCTGCATTCAATTGTCTACTAGCATAGGCAATTGGAATATCCATATTACCTTCACCAGTAGGTTGCGCGAGTACACACCCAATAGCATAATTGGATGCATCCACATGAACATGGAAAGGCTTATTCCAATCTGGTGTGGTTAAGATTGGTGCTGAACATAATCGCCGTTTAAGCTCATTGAAGGAATTCTCAGATTCATCCGTCCACTCAAAGTTAGTCAAAAGTCCATACAGAGGCTTTGCAATGATGGCATACATGTGTATAAACCGTCGGTAATAACCACAATGCCCCATGAAAGCCTGTACTTCCTTGATGTTCTTTGGCCTAGGTAACTCGGCTATGGCTCTCACTTTCTCTTCATCAGTGGATATGCCATTCTTTGACACTATGTGTCCTAGAATCTTGCCTTGCCTAACCATAAAAACGCACTTTTCTGGGTTTAGGTAGACTTGATATTCTCTACATTTGTCAAAGATTTGTTTGAGTTCAGGAATATGGGTCTGCCTAAAGTTGGAATGAGCGCAAAGATCATCAACATAGTATTCCAAATTCTTCCTCAGGAATTCTTTAAACACGTGACACATCAATCTTTGAAAGGTAGCCGGTGCATTGGTAAGCCCGAACGACATTACCCGAAAGGCAAATATGCCCCACTCCGTGGCAAAAGCTGTCTTATGCTGATCTTCTGGAGCTATGGCTACTTGATTGTAGCCCAAAAATCCATCAAGGAAGCTATACACTTCCTTGCCTGCTACTCTTTCTAAGAGATGTTCTGCGATGGGAAGCGGATAGTTATCTCGAATTGTGGCTGCATTAACCTTCTTCAAGTTAATGCATACACACAGCTTTCCATTCTTCTTGGGCACCACTACGATGGGGGATACCCACTCAGTGTGCTCAATTTCATAGATGAATCCAGCTTCAACCAGTCTATCTATCTCCTCTTTGATCTTGGTAGCATAATTATCATTATATGTATATGGCTTTTGCTTAGAGGGTTTGGCATCTAAGGTCATGGGGATAGTGTGTGAGCATATGTCTGGATCAACCCCCTTCAAATCCTTGTAACTCCAAGCGAATACATCTCTGTATTCTCTTAGCAAGGCTATTAGCTCTTGTTCTTCCTCTTCTGTCAGGTCATGGCCTATGTACGTGCATCTCTCTTCTCCTTCTTCCACGGCTACCACTATTTTCTTGGTGGTTTCTTTGTTATCATAGGCCTCCCCTGATTGCGCCTCTCGTTTAGGCATTCTGATCATGACTCTCCTGTCATCTATCTCATACTTCTTAAAATTTTTCGGGACCTCAAACAAAGATTCTTCCTCTTCTGGTGTGACTTCTCTCTTTTTTCTTTTCTTTCCTTCTTCCTTCAAGGTCACATGTGTGGCTAATCTTACATCATTTGTAAGCTCTCCATACCTCTGGGGTTGAAATTCTACTTCGTAGAAGTATTCTTCATCTGATGCAAAAGGTGGGTCCATAATGATTGACTCTAGATCAGAGTCACTTGCATCCTCAAATGCATCAGGGCTAGGTTCACACTCTTCTAACACTGCCTCTCCCATGATCGGCTCTATGGAGAAGAGTGAAATGTCATAGCCATCTTCATCACAGTGAGGTGTCCATTGTTCTTCATTGATGGCTACATCCATTGTTGCTAGGATTTCTGCCCAGCCGTGGGGTTCAAATTCTTCGTCAGGAAAGACTACAGGTGCATAGGCTGGGTCTTGAATTGATCTATGTGTTTCTTTTGCACATATCTCTCTGGCTCCTTCTCTCTTCTCTTCTTCTACTGCTACTTTGCACATCCATAAGTGGGTGTCTTCATGCATCCATGAGGATCCTGATCCTATAGAGTGCACAGATTAGGTATCATCTTTGGTTCTATGGATGGGATTCCATTGGATAGGAGGGACATCTCTATGAGAGTAATCTTTGAGATTCACTTTGGTCGTAACACCTAAGTGTTGCAGGTACAAGGAGTTGGTTCCCCAGTCCTGTACCACTTGGAGCTGTCGCATAAATGGTCTTCCCAAGATCATTTCATAGGCATGATTTTTGCTAAGATCACATATGGCAAATGTGTGCTCGAACTCAACACCACAGGTGGTGAGAGTTATTCCTTCTAACAACCCTAGGGGTCTCTCTATGTGACCATCGGCCATTTGCAATTTCATCCTTGTGGGCCTGAGTGCTGGCTTGCCCCAACGCTGCCATAGGGAAGTGGTAGCAATTGCAACACCTGCGCCTGAGTCTAGAATGGCCTTGGTGGTGTATCCTTGATGGGTGATAGGAAGATATGTGTTTCCCTCTTCGCCCTCACTCATGTCTCCTATCTTGTCCAATGGTATCTCTGGCACTGTTCTCTGGGATCCTACCTGGGAATGAGGTTTCACTATCGCTGGTACTTGTTTGGCTACATGTTTCCATAGCTCTGGCCTTACTTTGAGTAGCTCTTCTAAGGTGAGGTTGCATTGTACTTTAGTGTTTTTCACTACCTCTGTGTTCCTAGGTATGACTGAGTCCTCATTTCGTACCATGACCGTGGGTGCTCTCATACAAGTAGACTTAGTTTCCCATGGACCCGTGAAGTGGGGTAATTCTTGTAAAGAGTTAGACTCAAAGTCTAATCTTTCCTGAGAGTGGGTGCTCTCCTGCTCCTCATAAATGGATGGGATGTCTTGTGGGAATTGGTCGTGTGCATCATCCACAAGTTCAATAGGAGGAGGGACTTTACTCTCTTTAGCCCATTTGTCTTCTTGAATCTCGCGTAGGAATTCTGGTGTGAACCGATTCATAGAAGATGATGTGTCTGGCTCCGTAGAGTTAGGCACATAGGCTTCAGGCACATAGGCTTCCTGGGCAGGAATGCTTACTCTTTCACTTGCCTTGTCCTTGTGTTGAGAGGCGGGTTCCTTTTCTGATTGTGCAATCAGCTTCTCTATTTTGTCTAACAGTCCATCAAAGTGCAATTGTGTCTTCGCTGAACTAGATGTTAAATAGGCGACTGGCCTCAAACATGGTCTGAGCCAATTCCACCATCTTAGCACAAATTTTGGTTCGTTCTAGCTCTAGTTCTGCTCTAGGGTAACACTTTTCATGATCAGTTACATTTGGCCCTTCTTGGATTCTGGCGTGATATGCTTTAAGCATCATATTAAGGTCCTCGGGAGTGGGATCTGCTAGGACTGATCCTACTCTAGGGGGTGGTGGAATTAGGTGAGGCGGGTTGGAAGGTGGAGATGGGGTAGTGTGAGAGGGAGTTTGAGATGTGAGTTCAGTTATCCTGGCCTTTGTTTCTCTGAGGCTTTCCTCGAGTTCACTCATCTTTTTTGCCCATTGCCTTTTCATTCTTTCACGACTATCTCTCCAAGCTCTAGTCCTTTTCTTGGTTATGCTCTCAGTTTCACTAGCCTCTAGGCTCTTTTCCTGGCCTACCCCTTGGTTTTGCTGCAATGCTTGGGCTCTAGTGATTACTTGTATTGGTGCAGTGGAAGTCACACTCCCAGTGGAGTCTACAACTAACCCAATAACGTTGATAGGAGTGATTTTTGGCATGTTACTGGGGTTCTTTGGGCAATCTCGTAAGAGATGTTCCTTTCCACACTCTTGGCAAAAGCCCTGGATCGTTACTGACTGGGGTTGTGTAGGTGGAGGCACGGGACAATCACGAATGAGATGATCTCCCTGACATCTGTAGCACGGTCCTCTTGGGAATGGAGGTCTTACCTGCCTAGGTTGGGGTCTTGAGTTAGGGTTTGTATACATTACATTTGTGTACTCCGGTTCCCAACTAGGTTCATTTGGCTCTTCACTATGGTAGGACTCACTATGTTCAGAAGACTGCATGTAGTAAGCCTGGGGGCTATCAATGTGAGTAGAATCAAAGCTATGGTCACTCGGGTCACTTTCTGAAAGCAATGGAGTCACTGGCACTATAGATCTATTCAAATTTTCCTCAGCTGCTGTATACTTTACCGGAATTACATTAGCTGGGGCAGGGGGTTGTTGTGCTAACACAGGCTGAGGCCTTTGTTGGTATTGGGGTTGGTAGGTTTGTTGAGGCCTAGCATACTGCTGCGGTGGGTACTGATTCTGGTATCTTCCCTGCTGAGGGTATGGCTGAGGGTAGGGTTGCCTAACTACTTGCTTATTGTATGGACAATCTTGTGCTGTGTGATTTGTGTATCTCCGTTCTATGGTACAGTATTGGCTACTCGGATTTACTTGGGGTTGAGCCGTAATGGGACAGACATTCGCCATATGGTCGCCTCCACAAGTATAGCACCTTTTGACTGGGGCAAATCTAGGAATTTGCTTACTAGAGACACCTAGTTTTTGAGCTACTTTCTCCGCAAGTTCCTCAATTGACGTGGATTGCGTGGAAGAGAGGCTAGAGGCACTATCTGAGTCCTTGTAGATTTTGGAAAGCTCTAGTTCTTCCCCTAGGTTATCCTCGATGTCAATGCACATGCGTACACACTCTTCTATGGTCCTAGGGTCTTTCAAGTACACATAGGATCTCAATTTTGTACTTAGCAATCCATCCAAGAATAAAGCCACTTGCTTAGCTTGTGTGGGGAGCTCCGAAACAGGGCATCTTTCAAGATATTGCCTAAATCTTCTTCCTGCAAGTCTCACGGTCTCTTGCGGGGTCTGCTTGAAACTGTGAATCAATGAGGAGGTATTATGTCTTATGCCACTCTTAGAGAATTCAATAATGAAAGCCTCTAGTAGTTGGTCTATGCTCCTGAATTGCCTCTCATTTAGTGGCTGAAACCATGTCAGGGCAGTGTTCCTAAGGGTTAGACCAAAGGCATTGTATTGCGTGAACAGATCTTCCACTTGTTCAGCCCTCAAGACTTGCCTAAACTCAGCCACATGATCGTATGGATCTCCAGTGCCATCGAAGTAGTTCTTCATGGACTTAACTAGCTGAGTCGGTCTCAGAGTCCTTGTGTGCTCTCTTGGTCTTGGTAGAGGGAATTCATCCGCATGTCTTTGATTCCTAGGAGCTCTAAGTACCTCAGGTTCTACTCTATTTGTTTCCGTCCTCGTTCTTTCTCTGCCCCCTGGGTTGGCAAAGCTTACTTCTGGCCTATCTCTACTTCTTTCTCTTTGAGTTCCATGAGCTTGGGATGTTCCAGCTCCAGGGTGACCATAGGACACATTCGATCTTGGTTGGGGGAAAACGAATTCACCCTTCCAAGTGTAAGCATGTCTATCATGTTCAATAACCACAAAGATCCTGTCTGAAGCGTGATCTAAGTAGGTCACTCTACCTGGGCTATCTGGATCTTTAAACTCATAGATCATGATTGTTCCTATATCATTTGGCCGATCAGATTTATACCTCCAAAAGGCTTCATCAGTCTCTCGGTTCAGAAGCAGATCTATGCTCTTGTTGTCTTGGGGGATCCACTCAGGAGTGAGAATTCTCGTAAGAACAGATTTCCCTCGAGGGGTCCTGGGCTCTGCACCCATGTTTCCTTGTTCTAGGTCCTCTATGTCCGTCTCAGGGATCACATTCCCGAATTCATTTGTCATCTCCGGGTGACTAGTGACCACGTATATGGTTCCCTCTTTATCAAGGTATGCACCATTTTCAAACTTGACAGCAGGGTGCTCTAGCCCAATAGATTGGTCTGGGTTTTTGATTTGGACCACAGATCTTCCTAGGCCGTCCTCATAGATGCTAGCACCTAATCTTTTGGTCCTAAGGTATTCCAGCTGCGTCTTGTACGGGCCTTCTACCCTGTGCAAGTATGGCACTCCTGAGCTTCCCGTAGGTCGGTCCATGCCTTGAGACATCTCTGATTCACTGGTCTCAGAGCTAGGGTAGTATGAGTGGTGGCTCAACTGCTGGGCCCAAGACCTAGCAGTGTGGTTGACACTGGCCTCTGAAGACCTAAGGCTTTGTCTATCTCTCCCTAGATGTCTCCCTGATCTAAGGTTCATATGCCTAATTGAATAACCCAAATTTGCCCAAGTACAACCTCGTTGCGGTGTCCTTTTGTATCAGTTACTTGATTCTTTTTAGTTGATTACCGTGTTAAAATTCTTGTCTGATATCACGTCGTAAGGTATACTTGAGTGTAGTTCCGCGCTTGAAGTTGATCGTTCCACGTTAAGTTCTTTTCCTTTAAAGTTTTCGACAGTACAAAGATTATGTTCTTAGCTCAAACTTGAAAGTTTAGGTATTCTTCAACTTGATAATTGCCTATCGTTGCCTTGACTTACTCCTACCACTAGTCGTTCTTAGCCTAAGCTAGAAATTGACAGAGGGAGTTGAGGATTTTCCAACCTTTTGTTTCCTTCTTGGTTGCCCTGGTGTGCCTAGGACGCGTGTTCCCAAGCTTGCACTTACTCTTGCTTAGAATGCCCTCAAATGCTCTTATCGGACCTGTAAAAGTCCCACGGTTAGCTCAAGACTTAGATTCAAATGACACAATAGACCACTTTCATGCGTGTAACTCACAGACCAAATTATCCTTTGCTTCTATGGAAAACAATCCCAATGATCCCTCAGTTTTCCTACCTAGGGGTATGGTCAACTTCAAAAAACCCTATCTAATAATCCTTATATTAATTTTCACATAACTAGTGGAAGTTTTGGTTGTACTCCCCACGAGCTTTCCAACAAAACAAGAATCACCGCAAACGGATTTCGTATGAGAAAGTTATGTCAGTTCAGGCTTCAGGGATTAAAACAGGGTTCAAACAGGCCAACAGGGCAACAGGTTTACCTCGGGTTATTTGCCTATAGCCTCCTTATGTGCTCTAGAGTCCATTATCCATGTCCAAAATTAGCCAAAATCTTCAATTTAAAAAACCCTAAAAATTTAGCTGAAAATGGCTGTCAATCGCAATCGACTGGGCTGTCAATCGCGATGGACTGGTGTCTGTCGCGATGGACAGATGTCTGTCGCGATTGATGGCTATCCGTCGCGATTGACAAGTGTCGGTCGCGATGGATGGCTATCGGTCGCGATGGACTGGTGTCCGTCACGATTGATTGCTGTCCGTCGCGATTGACTACGGTCGGTCACGATGGATGGTTGTCCGTCGCGATTGACAGGTGTCTGTCGCGATGGACACATGTCCGTCGAGGTATGTCAGTCGCGATGGACTGGCTGTCTGTCGCGATTGACTGTGTCAGTCGCGATTGATTCTATCCATCGCGATGGACAGAAAATTTGCAATTTTTTCAAAACTTTTTGTGGATCTGTGCTGTGCAAAGCCTCTAGTCTACAGTGGTGCACTCAGTTTTACCAAAAGATGAAAATTTCTGTCAATCGCGATCGACAGAAGCTGGCGACTGCGAGACAGTTCTGCACATTTCCGTACCTGCACAACGTGCTGGAGGGGATGATGCTGCTGGAACCTGCAAGAAACTCAACAAACATGCAAACACACGGCACACAATATTGCTCTCTCGCTCTCTCTCACAAGTGGAATGAGGGAAATGAGGTTGAGAGGGTGATATGATCAAAAATTGAAAATTTTCACGATGATGGAGATGGAGGTGGGAGATGGTGATGATGATGATGGTGATGATGGTGATGAGATGAGGAAAAGAAAAATAAGAAAAGTGAAGAAATTACCTACAATGCCAACGTCCCAAATCTACGTCTTACCATCACATGCTCGTCCTCAAAGCTCGATCCCCGGCAACGGCGCCAAAATTTGGTGTAGCTCAGTGATGAGTAGCACCTCCTTTAATGTCAATCCGGGAAGACGTGAGGATGGTATGATGACCTCGAGCAAGTGAAGGCACACGTGCGTGAGTGAGAAGCACACTAGCATGCACACACATATATGCACACGTGCACACACGGTAAGACAAAGAGTGAGAAGCAATGGAGTTCTTAGATTACTTTCAAAAAGCTCATAGAAGTTCAATTCAGTTACAAGCTACCCTAAAAAATGAGCTCTCTAGCTCTATTTATAGTTTTTGACTAGGTTTTGGCCCTGTCCAGACCTAGTGTCCGGCCTAGCTAAAAATTAGGTTCCAGGGCCAATTTGAGGGCTTAAACGGAGTCTAAAAAATATGAAAATTGATATGTAGGTACTTCTAAGGCTCCTCAAGCTCAAGGACTCCTTGGCTTGCACAAAATGGAGCTACAAAAATATGAAATGGTATTTACAATGATTGTAAGTGATAAGAATCACTGTTATAAAGATGTTGATTTGGAAAAATTTGAAGGGCCTATCTGCCAGATTTGCGTCGACTGCTTTGTCTACTTAATCCTTCACCTCGCTCTGACTCTCTCCGCTGGCTTCCTTGTCTAGTCAGTCCTTGGGTGCCCATACTGCTCTCAACAGTCGCATATAGAAAAAGTATGCTCGAACTCAACACCACATGTAGTGAGAGTTATTCCTTCTAGTAATCCTAAGGGCCTCTCAATATGACCATCTGCCATTTGTAATTTCATTCTCGTTGGCCTGAGTGCTGGCTTGCCCCAACGCTTCCATAGGGAAGTGGTAGCAATTGAAACTCCTGCACCTGAGTCCAAAATTGCTTTGGTTGTGTATTCCTGATGGGTAACTGGGAGATAGGTATTTCCTTCTTCTCCTTCACTCATACCTCATATCTTATCCAATGGTATTTCTGGCACTGTTCTATGTGATCCTACCTGGGAACGCAATTTCGCTATGTCTGGCACTTGTTTGGCTACGTGTTTCCACACTTCTTGTTTAACTTTGAGTAGCTCTTCCAAAGTGAGATTGCACTGCACTTTAGTGTTCTTTACTACCTCCGTATTCTTAGGTATAACCGAATCTTTTTTTCTTATCATGACTGTGGGTGCTCTCATGCAAGTTGACTTGGTTTCCCATGGGCCTGTGAAATGGGGTAGTTCCTGTAAAGAATTAGACTCAAAGTCTAATCTCTCTTGAGATTGGGAGCTCTCCTGCTCTTCATAAATAGAAGGAATGTCCTGTGGGAATTGATCATGTGCGTCATCCATGTGAAGAGATGGATAGGTATGTGCTTGAAGATGAAGAGATGCTGTAAAATCCTTGATCTACACCAGCCAAATGAACTCCAGGAGTATATGGTGGGCCCTTTTAGCTTGCCAATGGATGTATTAGACACCCTATGTACCTTGGAAGATCACTCTCAAAAAGATAGATCAAAACAGATAAGTTGGAGTTAGCTCAGAGGTGAAAACTTGCTATTCTTGGTTCATACACCTGTCCAGTGTTTTACATAATTCTCTGAGCACAGCAGCATTTAGCTCAATTCCTCTTGGGGAAGTCTAGGAAACTTAAAGAGCTAACTTTCAAGAGTAATCTCATCAAAAATAATGAACCACACACTGAGAATGAGTTTTAACAAGTGATGACATCATCCCGATTTTCATGGGCTGCTACAGAAATAGACCAGTGAGCAGAAACATCAACATACCTCAAAATGTAGAAATCCAATGATTATGAAAATTTGTATGGTTATACTAGACAGTAAGCTGAATCCAACAAGATTTAAATCACGGAATTTGGATAAGTAACCACTGAGAAATGACTCTGACAAGATGAGTGAAAAAGTCGGGTACCTGACAGAGAAGTGAAGATGAACAGACCCTGTTGACTTCAAATGAACATAACTGAAGATTGCAACATCCAAATGACATGAAAATTCGTGAGCATATAGTAGACTTATAGAGCTAACTTTACCAAGTTAAATCACTGAAAATGATGCACCAAGCTCAGAGAAAACATCTCTGCAAGCTGACTGAGAAAACTGAGAGTAATGGCAGTGAGTAGTACACTTCACAAGAACATGGAAAGATGAACTCAAATAATCATGAAAATGAAAGTATATTGCTTGTACAATACAATGACTTACTGATACATATGTGTGCCGTGTAATCACACCTTGATATGGCATAAAGCTCAGCTCTTGGAGGTCTTCACATAGGTCTCTCTAACCACGACTAAAACTGCCATCTATTTATAGTTGAGTTTGGGAGGCTAACTTCCCTCAATCACTCTCCAATCAATCAATGATTGATTTGATTCTCTACCTACCACAAATCACGAATTTGTGGCTCCTCTTTCCATTCTTGATCAAGTGGACTCAACCACTTAAGATTTTCTTACTTTTACATTAAGTAAACTCTTCAAAAGTTACAAGAGGTAGTTCACAAGTGAACTTTACATAGTCTTCTTTTTAAAGCTTCTTCTAAGACTTTGTGAGACTCAAGCCAATACTTAGGCTTGTCATAGACTTGCTCCAACAATCCACAAGTTCAATGGGAGGAGGGGCTTCACTTTCCCTTGCCCACTTCTCCTCCTGAATCTCTCTCAAGAACTTTGGTGAATACCTATTCATAGAAGAAGAGGTATCTGGTTCGGTGGAATTAGGCACATACACTTCCTAGGGAGGAAGGCTTATTCTATCTCTTGCCCTCTCCTTAGCCTGGGAGATGGCTTCTCTTCCAGACTTTGTAAGTAACCTCTCCAACCTATCCAATAGACCATCAAAATGCAATGGTGTTCTAGTGGAGCTAGGGCTATTGAACAAGCGACTTGCTTCAAACATGGCTTGCGCCAATTCGACCATCTTAGCACAAAGTTTTGTTCTCTCTACCTCTAGATGGGCCCTAGGGTAACATTTGTCATGATCTGTTACATTTGGCCCTTCTTGGATTCTGGCCCGATATGCTCTAAGCATCATGTCTAGATCCTCAGGAGTGGGATCCACTAGGACTGATCCCACTCTAGGTGGTGGGTGGGCTAGGTGTGGTGGCTTAGAAAGTTGGGGAATGGAAGGTGATGGGTTGGAGGGAAACGGAATGTGTGGTGGTGGGTTGGTGTGAGAGTGGTTTTGAGATGCAAGTTCACTTATCTTTGTTTTGGTTTCTCTCAAGCTTTCTTCAAGTTCGCTCATTTTCTGTGACCATTGTCTTTTCATTCTCTCCCGACTATCTCTCCATGCTCTTGCCCTTTTATTGGTTATACTCTCTTTCTCTCTAACCTCAGAACTCTTCTCCTGCCCTACTCCTTGAGTTTGCTGCAAGGCTTGAGCTCTAGTGACCACCTGCATTGGGGCAGTGGAAGTTACACTTCCTGTAGAGTCTATTACTAGTCCAATGACATTGATAGGAGTGATTTTTGGCAGGTTATTGGGATTCTTCAGGCAATCTCGTAAGAGATGCTCCTTTTCGCAATCTTGACAGAAGCCCTGAATTGTCACTGGTTGGGGTTGTGTAGGGGCAGGTAGTGGACAATCACGTATAAGGTGATCTCCCTGACATCTGAAGCATGGTCCTCTAGGAAATGGGGGTCGCACTTTCCTAGGTTGAGGTCTAGAGTTGGGGTTTGTGTACATGACATTAGCATACTCAGGCTCCCCACTATTTTCACTTGGGTCCTCATAATAGTATGACTCGTGATGCTCGGGTGACTGTATGTAGTAAGCCTGTGGGCTATCAATATGTGTGGAGTCAAAACTATGGTCACTTGGATCACTGTCTGATAGCAACGGTGTGATTAGGACTATGGCTCTATTTAGATTTTCTTCAGTAGATGCATATTTTACTGGGATCACATTGGTTGGAGCAGGGGGTTGCTGCGCTAAGACTGGTTGAGGTCTTTGCTGCCCTTGATAAGGTGGCTGATAAGGTTGTTGTGGTCTTCCGTATCGCTGTGGTGGGTACTGATTCTGGTATCTACCCTGTTGTGGATACGACTGAGGGTAATTTTTCCTGACAGATTGTTTGTTATAAGGGCAGTCTTGTGCGGTGTGGTTGGTGTACCTTCGCTCTATGGTGCAGTACTGGCTACTAGGATTCACTTGGGGTTGGGCCATAATGGGACATACACTTGCCATATGGTCACCTCCACAAGTATAGCACCGCTTAACTGGGGCAAATCTTGGAATTTGTTTGTTAGCGACACCTAGTTTTTGAGCTACCTTCTCTGCAAGTTTCTCAATGGATGTGGATTGACTAGACATGATGCTACTAGAGCTATCCGTATCCTTGTAGATTTTTGATAGCTCCAACTCCTCGCCTAGATTGTCCTCAATGTCTATGCACATGCGCACGCACTCTTCTATAGTTCTGGGGTCCTTCAGATACACATATGACCTGAGCTTGGTGCTCAAAAATCCATCTAAGAACAAAGCCACTTGCTTGGCTGGTGTGGGTAACTCAGGCATTGGGCACGTCTCTAGGTATTGCCTAAACCGTCTTCCTGCAAGCCTAACAGTCTCGTGCGATGTTTGCTTGAAGCTATGAGTTAGTGAGGAAGTGTTATGCCTTATGCCACTCTTAGAAAACTCCGTGATGAATGCCTCCAATAGTTGATCTCTGCTCCTAAACTGCCTCTCATTCAAGGGTTGAAACCATGTAAGGGTGGTGTTCCTAAGGGTTAGACCAAAAGCATTGTATTGCGTGAATAGGTCCTCCACTTGTTCAGCTCTCAAGACTCGTCTAAATTCAGCTACATGATCATAAGGGTCTCCAGTACCATCGAAGTAGTTCTTCATGGACTTCACCAGCTGAGTTGGCCTCAGGGTCCTATTGTGTTCTCTCGGCCTTCGCAAAGGGAAATCGTCAACATTTCTTTGGTTCCTTGGGGCTCTAGGTCTCTCGGTTTCTTCTCTATCCGTCTCTGTTCTCATCCTTTCTCTTCCCAAGGGGTTGGCAAAGCTTACCTCAGGTCTGTCTCTACTTCTATCCCTTTGAGCTCCATGAGCTTGGGAGGTCCCAGCTCCTTGGTGATTGTAGGACACATTGGACCGAGGTTGTGGAAAAACAAATTCACCCTTCCATGTGTAGGCATGTCTGCCATGCTCAGTGACCACGAAGATCCTCTCTGATGTAGTGTCTAGGTAGGTTACTTTGCCTGGGCTATCAGGGTCTTTGAACTCATAGATTGTGAGAGCACCTACTTCATGAGGCTGAGCAGGCTTATATCTCCAAAAAGCCTCGTCCGTTTCTCGGTTTAAAAGAAAATCTATGCTTTTATTATCCTGGGGGATCCACTCTGGAGTCATGATTCTGGTCAGGACTGATTTACCACGGGGAGTCCTCGGCTCTCTCTCTAAGTTCCCTTGCTCTATATCACCCATGTCGGTCTCTGCGATCACATTCCCAAACTCATCTGTTCTATCTGGAAGGGTGGTGACTACATAAATAGTCCCTTCTTTATTTAGGTATGCTCCATTCTCGAACTTGACTACCGGGTGTTCTAGTCCATGGGGTTGATCGGGGTTCTTAATCTGGACCACAGATCTTCTCAGACCGTCTTCGTAGATGCGAGCACCTAGACGATTAGTCCTGATGTATTCCAATTGAGTCTTGTAAGGTCCTTCTAGCTTTTCTAGGTACGCCACCCTTGAACTACCTACTGGTCTCTCCATGTTATAGGACATCTCAGAATCACTTGTTTCTAATCAGGGAGTGTATGGGTAATCACTCAACTGCTGGGCCCAAGACCTAGCAGTGTGATTGACACTAGCTTTAGAAGATCTGAGGCTTTGTCGGTCTCGGCCTAAGTGTCTGCCAGACCTAAGGTTCATATGCCTAGTTTCTCTACCCCCTTGGTCCAAAGTACACTCTCGTTGTAGGTTAATTTACACCAATCACTTTGTTCTTTTTAGTTGAATATTGTGTTAAGCTCTTGTTTGAAATCACGTCGTTAGGAGTACTTAAGTGACTTTTGCACTTGATATTTGCTCGATTGAAGTTTACTTTTGTTTCTTAGAATTTTTGCACTTAAGCTCTACTTAATGCTTGTACTTAGTTGATTAGTTCTCTTGGACTTGATTCGTGCCTAGCGTTGCTCTAATTAATCACCACACCTAAGTCGTACTAGCCTAAGCTAGGAATTGACAAAGGAGGGTTGAGAGAACTTCCAACCTCAATCCTCTGGTTGCTCAGACTGCTACACCAGCCCAGGAAGCCTTCTCCCAAGCTTGGTACTCACCCTTGCTAGCTTGCCTTGGATTGCCTTGAGTGCACACAATGTTCTTGCAAAAGTTCACAAGTTAATATAGCTCCTTTACCACAATGGATTGAAAGACACACATCAACAATTACAGGCCCCCCTTGGAGTAACTCACTGTACCCCCAAAATCTTATGACCACCTAATCCCACCTAAAGGCCAACTTAAAAATACATGTTCTAAAACTCCACGTATGATTCTCAACAAGCTTTCCAACGAGACCAAAATCTCATCAATCGAAGTTCGTATGGTGAAGTTATGACCATTCAGGCATTTAGGGGTCAAAACAGGCTCTCAGGGTTCAAGAAATTCCTTCCTGGTTTTTAGGTATTTTGCCCACTTCTAAGGCTCTAACATCATCCCAATGTGTCCAAATTTTTGCCCAAAAGTACCTCAATTCAATCAATTAATTCAACCCTAAAAATTCATACGTTAAGCCAGTGTATCGCGATAGGTCGGGTCGGTGTGTCGCAATACTTGGGAGTGTCGCGATAGGTGAAAGTGTCGCGATAGGTGGAAGTGTCGCGATAGGTGGAAGTGTCACGATAGGTCAAAGTGTCGCGATACTTGGGAGTGTCACGATAGGTCGAAGTGTCGCGATACTTGGGAGTGTCACGATAGGTGGAAGTGTCACGATAGGTGAAAGTGTCGCGATAGGTGGAAGTGTCGCGATAGGTGGAAGTGTCGCGATAGGTCAAAGTGTCACTATACTTGGGAGTGTCACGATAGGTGAAAGTGTCGTGATAGGTGGAAGTGTCGCGATAGGTCGAAGTGCCGCGATACTTGGGAGTGTCACGAAAGGTCGAAGTGTCGCGATACTTGGGAGTGTCGCGATACTTGGGAGTGTCGCGATAGGTCGGGATATGGTGAATTTTTTTGATCTGGCTAATGATCCTAGGAGCTCTCGGCCTGCACTATGTCGTGGTGCACTCAGAATCGTGATTGGGTCAACTTTTCGATGTGTCATGATAGGTCGAGCTCGACGCCTCGGGGCTTGTGCGGAGAATATCCGTACCTGCTGAGCTTGCTGGAGATGGTGAGGATGCTGCAACCTACAAGAATCATGCAAAAACACACAAAAACAAGAACACACACTCACTCTCTCTCAAACCCGCACAAAGCAAATGAGGTGAATGGAATGAAAGAAGGAATATGAAGTGGAGAAGGAGATGGAAGTGGAGAAGGAGATGGAGATGGAGAAAAATGGTGAACAACAAGAAAATCACCTACTACTTACCATTCCAACGTGTCCTCTCTACGTCTTACCATCACACGCTCGTCCTCAAAGCTCGAATCCCCGGCAATGGCGCCAAAATTTGGTGTAGCTCAGTGATGATTAGCACCTCCTTTAATGTCAATCCGGGAAGACATGAGGATGGTATGAAGACCTCGAGCAAGTGAAGGCACAAATGTGTGAGTGAGAAGCACACAAACATGCACACACATACACACACATGCGCACACACGGCAAGAACAAAGAGAGTAAGACAATGGAATCACTTCTATTACAACCAAGTTCTCATACAAGTTCAAAACTACAAGAAGCTACCCCAAAAATGAGCTCTCTAGCTCTATTTATAGTTTTTTTTACTAGCTTTGGCCCTGTCCAGACCTAGTGTCCGGCCTAGTTAAAAATTAGGTTCCAGGGCTTATTTGAGGGCTCAAACGAGGTCTAAAAAATATGAAAATTGGTAGCCACTTACTTCTAAGGCTCCTCAAGCTCGAGGACTCCTCAGCTTGCACAAAATGGAGCTACAAAAAGGTGAAATGGTATTTACAATGGTTTTAATGATGAGAATCACTTTTAAAATGATGTAGGGACTGGAAAAATTTTAATGGGTTGCCTCAATGCTAGATCTGCATGTATGCCCATACCTGCTTCTTCCCATATGATGCCAACACTGTGGATCAAGGATGATGTGTTATGTCTGATACCACTCTTGGAAAATTCTACAATGAATTGGTCTAGCAGCTGACCTATATCATGATAGTTGCGACCACTCAGTGGTTGAAACCAAGCTAAGGCAGTGCCCTTAAGAGTCAAACCAAATGCCTCGTACTGGGTGAACAAATCCTCAACCTGTTCAGCTCTTAACACTTGTTTGAACTCAGCCACATGATCATAAGGATCTCCTGACCCGTCAAAATAATTCTTCATTGCCTTGATCACTTGAGTGGGTCTAAGGGTTCTTGGGTGCTCTCGGGGTCTAGGAAATGGAAAATCATGTTCATCCTTTGTTGCCTATGTGCTTGATGTCTCTCTCTTTCATGTCTTTCATTTTCAAATCCCGATCTATTCCTGCCCACAGTGTGTGCAAAACTTACCTCAGGTCTCTCTCTAGTTCTTTCTCTCTGGGGTTCATGAGCTTTGGATGATCCTACTCCTTGGAGGCCATGGGAAACATTGGATCTTAGTGGAGGGAAAATCAATTCACTCTTCCAAGTATATGCATGTCTATCATGTTCTGTTACCAAGAACATCTTCTCTGATGTGGTGTCCAGGTAGACAACTTTGCCTGGTATCTCTGGATCCTTGAACTCGTAGATGATGACTATGCCAAATCGGCTAGGTTGATCTGGCTTGAATCTCCAAAAGGCTTCCTTTGTTTCTCTATTCAAGAATAGTTCTATGCTTTTGTTGTCTTGAGGGATCCAATCTGGAGTGATCACTCTGGTCAAAACTGACTTACCTCTAGGAGTTTGGGGTCCTTGTCCTACATTTCCTTATTCTAGGTCTCCTATCTCATTCTCATGAATGATATTTCCAAACTCATTGGTCCTATCTGGTAGGTTGGTGACCACATACATGGTTCCTTCCTTATCAATGTATGAACCCTTTTTGAACTTGACTACCGAGTGTTCAAGTCCAAAGGGTTGATCTGGATTTTGAGTTGGACCACTGATTGCCTCAGGCCATCCTCATAGATGCGAGCACGTAATCGGTTGGTCCGAATATATTCCAATTGTGTCTTATAGGGACCTTATGGTGTTTGTAGATGGGCAGTTCCTGAGCCACCTGCAGGTTTCCCCATGCTAAAAGACATTTCTGAGTCACTTGTGTCTGAACTTTGTACGTAAGGATAACCACTTAGTTGTTGTGCCCAAGACTTAGCTATATGGTTGACACTAGCCTCAGAAGATCTAATGCTTTGTTTATCCTTGCCTAGGTGTCTACCAGATCTCAGGTTCATAAGCTTTGTCTTCTAGTTCCAAAATTCCCCTTTGTATTGCTCAAAATCCCTTGGAGCCCCCTTGGTTTCCTAGTCCCACTTGAGGATCAACTTCTGACGAGCTATAGAGCTCAAAAAATGGACTTTGGATGAAAAAGTTATGTCAAATCAGGCTCTTGGGGGTCAAAACAGGCAAACAGGACCTTTTGGAAAAAATCACGATTTTGTGAAATCAAGAGAATCACGATTTTGTGAAATCCAGAGAATCATGATTTTGTGAAATCCAGAGAATCGCGATTTTGTGAAATCCAGAGAATCGCGATGCTGTGAATCTCAAGAGAATTGCGATGCTGTGAATCTCAAGAGAATCGCGATGTTGTGAATCTCAAGAGAATCGCGATGCTGTGAATCTCAAGAAAATCGCGATACTGTGAATCTCATGAGAATCGCGATTTTGTGAAATCCAGAGAATTGCGATTTTTTGAAATCCAGAGAATCGCGATGCTGTGAATCTCAAGAGAATCGCGATACTGTGAATCTCAAGAGAATCGCGATTTTGTGAATCTCAAGAGAATCGTGATGCTATGAAATCAGAGAATTGCGATGCTATGAAATTAGAGAACCGTGATCCTGTGAATCTCAAGAGAATCGCGATCGCCAACAGAGAATCGTGTTTTTAGAGAATCGTGTTTTTAGAGAATCGTGATTGCCAACAGAAAATCGTGTTTTTTGAGAATCCCGATTGTCAACAGAGAATCGTGTTTTTGAGAATCACGATTGTCAGCAGAGAATCGTGTTTTTGAGAATCGCGATTGTCAGCAGAGAATCGTGTTTTTGAGAATCACGATTGCCAATAGAGAATCGTATTTTTGAGAATCGCGATTTTGTCTCAGAGAAACGTGTTTGATCACAATCGTGTTTTTGGCTGAAAATCGTGATTTGTGAGAATCGCGATTTTGAGCACAACCAGAGAATCGCGATTCTGAGAATGACCACAGAATCGTGTTTCTTTCAGCAAACTTTTAGGCGGGAAATAGAAAATGGTAATTTTCAGAAAAAATTGAATTTTTCATAGAATCCCGATTTTCATCATAGAATCCTGTTTTTTGGTGGGAAATTCAAATTTTTGAGTGCCGAGCAATGGTGAGCTCTGTATGTGCAGAAAATCATGAAAAAACACAAGCGCTTACTCTCCCTTGCACTTCCTAACTCCTTTTAAACAATAATGCATGAAAAATGGTATGAAAATGGTGAAAATGCACTAAAAAACAAGAAATTTCTATGAAGAAGAAGATGGAAGAAGATGGAGATGGTGATGATGATGAAATGAAGAAGAAAAATCAGAAAATTAACAAAAATGACTGTTTTTTTACCTTCCAACGTCGCAAATCTACGATCTTACCATCACAACACTCGTCCTCCAAGCTCTCTCCCCGGCAACGGTGCCAAAATTTGGTGTAGCTCAAGCGTAAGCACCACCTCCTTTACTTGTCAATCCACGGAGATGTGAGGACCGGTATGAAGACCACAAGCAAGTGAAGGCACAAGTGTGTGAGTGAAAGCACACAAGCATGCACACACATACACACACACACACACGCACACACGATAAGATCAAAGAGAGGAACAATGGAAAGCTTCTATTGCAAAAGAGTTCTCTTACAGAACTCTATTCTCTAACCAACTAACCCCAAAAATGAGCTCTCTAGCTCTTTTTATAGTTTTTTGACTAATTTTGGCCCTGTCTAGACCTAGTGTCCGGCCTAGTTAAAAATTAGGTTCCAGGGCTTATTTGAGGGCTCAAGCGAAGTCTAAAAATTATGAAAATTGGTAGGATGATACTTCTAATACTCCTCAAGCTCGAGGATTCCTCGACTTGAACAAAATGGAGTTACAAAAATAGAAAATGGTATTTACAATGGTTTTTAGTGATGGAAATCACTATTTTTGTAGGGGATTCTTCTAAAAATTTGGCATGTACTTCTTGGAGCTCCCTACTTGCTACTTATTCTTGTGTGTGTCCACCTTTCTGATGTGCTTCCATGCTTGTGCTTGACCTTGAGTTCCAACAGCACCCCTCCCTGATGTGCAATATGCTTTAACGGGAAAGAAGATATTGGTCACCTCTTTTACTCTTTATGGAAGACTGTTCTCTTTGGAAAAGCATCTCAAAACCCCTAATGTTGGATCAATTGATTAGCTATATGATCTGCTCAATGAGGCTATTGGCTTCTCTTTAGCCCTTTGGAATGTCAAGGAAAGATGTCCTGTTAACTTTGGAGGATCCCCCAAAGAGTGACCCATAAAAATAATCCCGACAAAAGAATTAGGAACTCCAAGAGCTTACCACCCTTTAAATACCATCAAATGTTTGCGTTAAAAAATAGGTAAGCTCAAGAAGGTTTATGAGCCTTCTTTATTCCTTTAAGTTATTGTAACCTTGTTGTTGTATTTTCTTTTTTAATTTAGATAAAAAAACTTTGATAAAACAAAACTATGTACTAAAAACCTATCACACATTTTCGTTCATGCGATTCTCATGCCAAAGCTGTGATAAAGGTGGCTTTCTTATAATAGCATTGAAACCCTATTTTATATGCAATGTAGGTCAAATGTCAAGAATAAGAAAAGAAAAGAAAGATGTGTATCTAGAAACCACAGAAACTTCTCTAGACTAACATAAACAACATCAATGTAAGCTTAAAATTCTTCCCGATCTAAAAAATATAACAATACCTAAGACTTTATGATACCAAGATTCTTAGAAAAGGACGTATATGATTCCTTCATTTTAAAATTATATCTTTAATCATTTCCCCTCATAATCTCAAATAAAATACTTGAAATGTGAAGAACAACATCAAAAGCCCTAGAATAAGGAGTTACCTCCATCAACATAAAACAATGTAGCTAATGCACTAAATTAGTGAATTTATGAATCCATTACTGTTATTTGTATGGAGTCATCTATTTTCCCTAAGGCATTACGTCTTGCGTATGTATGAAAACACTTTTAGTATTGATCTAACGACACACACACACACACACACACACACACACATATATATATTAGAGCTCAAGGTCTGTAAAAACACATGAACAACTCAAGGAAGAAAAAGAAGTTTGGAGAACAAGACAATTATAAATATATTATGAAGTGAATGTACAAAGATAAGTGATCCATCGATGCTAATCACTGCATTGGATGTCTTGCTAGTTAAGGGAGGGGCAAGTTCAAACCCTACTAACCATGGTTGACATTTATTCAACCTTGGCCGAATCCAAACTTTACTTCCTTGGGTCATCATTGTTGTGTCACCTTCATGCTGTTTTAACCCTTGCTTAGTGGGATACGAAGGGTTCTCAAAGGGCTCATAGTCACTCAACCCCCATGGATCCTAGTCAATCCTCACATACTCAAATGAAACAAAAAAAGCATAATTCTTCCATTACAGCCAGCAATTTGTGTCCCACAATCCCGCTTCTATAAGACAAGATCATGTGTCATAGACAATTGGGTAGAATTGGCATGACCAAGGGAGAAACCATGATTATTTACATAGATCCATGAGTAAGCACCGAACAAGCTATCACATATGATTCACTCACACATGATAGGTAGTGCATGTTGGTGCAAATATCAAGCCTACACATTTGGCACATTGTAGCCTATACTACTCACCATCATTAGACATTGATTGTCAAGCCTATGATCTTGTACAACATTGTTCTTTAAGACAATGTGTGTGTGTCTATCGTTAGATCAATACCAAAAGTGTTTTCACACACACACACACACACACACACACACACACACACACATATATATATATATATATATATATATATATAAACACTTTTGGTATTGATCTAACGACACACACACACACACACACATATATATATATATATATATATATATATATATATATATATATATATATATAGAGAGAGAGAGAGAGAGAGAGAGAGAGAGAGAGAGAGAGATACGTGTTGGAGTTCAAGGTCTACGAACATGAATAACTCAAGAAAGAAGAAGGAGTTTGGAGAACAACACAATTATAAGTATATTATGAACTGAATGTACAAAGGTAAGTGATGCATCTCGGTTTGATGTGTTGCTTGTTAAGGGAGGGGCAAGTTCAAACCCTACTAGCCACGGTTGACATGTATTCGACCTTGGCCGAATCCAAAATTTACTTTCTTGGATCATCATTGTTGTGTCACCTTCAAGTTGTTTTTAACCCTTGGTTAGTGAAATACGAGGGGTTCTCAAATGGCTCATAGTCACTCAACCCCCATGGATCCTAGTCAATCCTCACATGCTCAAATGAAACAAAAACAAAAACATAATTCTTCCATTACAGTCAGCAATTTGTGTCCCACAATCCCGATTCTATAAGACAAGATCATGTGTCATAGACAATTGGGAATAATTGGCACGACCAAGGGAGAAACCATGATTATTTACATAGATCCATGAGTAAGCACCGAACAAGCTATCACATATGATTCACTCACACATGATAGGGAGTGCATGTTAGTGGAAATATCAAGCCTACACATTTGGCTAGAAGTTCATGATCAATAGAAGCTCCACGGAAACCATTGCTAGGAAGTTTTTTATCCTTTACCATTTGTAAAAGTCATTTTTTGACTTGAGAGAATATATGTAATCACTACCAAACTTGTGGACTTGTTACTTGGAAAATTCACGACTTCATTTGAGGGAATATCTCCTAGATTGGAGGACTATTTTTAGTGAGAGACAATGGAGGATTCAAATTCAAATTTAAACATCACATCTATAAAAGATGGCTGGAAAACTCGTGGGCTAGGATCACTTCAATTCCGAGCCATTACTGATTAGATTTGTAAGCAAGTCAGGCTCACATTGTAGCCTACACTACTCACCATCATTAGACATTGATTGTCAAGCCTATGATCTTGTACAACATTGTTCTTTAATACAATGTGTGTGTGTCGTTAGATCAATACCAAAAGTGTTTTCACACACACACACACACACACACACACACACACACACACACACACATATATATATATATATATATATATATATATATATATATATATATATATATATATATATATATATATATATATATATATATATATATATATATATATATATATATATATATATATAAACACTTTTGGTATTGATCTAACAACACACACACACACACACACATATATATATATATATATATATATATATATATATATATATATATATATATATATATATATATATATATATATATATATATATATATATATATAGAGAGAGAGAGAGAGAGAGAGAGAGAGAGAGACATATGTGTTGGAGTTCAAGGTCTGCGAACATGAATAACTCAAGAAAGAAGAAGGAGTTTGGAGAACAACACAATTATAAATATATTATGAAGTGAATGTACAAAGGTAAGTGATGCATCACGGTTTGATGTGTTGCTTGTTAAGGGAGGGGCAACTTCAAACCCTACTAGCCATGGTTGACATGTATTCGACCTTGGCCGAATCCACATTTTACTTCCTTGGATCATCATTGTTGTGTCACCTTCAAGCTGTTTTAACCCTTGGTCGGTGAAATACAAGGGGTTCTCAAAGGGCTCATAGTCACTCAACCCCCATGGATCCTAGTCAATCCTCACATGCTCAAATGAAACAAAAACAAAAACATAATTCTTCCATTACAGTCAGCAATTTGTGTCCCACAATCCCGATTCTATAAGACAAGATCATGTGTCATAGACAATTGGGTATAATTGGCATGACCAAGGGAGAAACCATGATTATTTACATAGATCCATGAGTAAGCATGGAACAAGCTATCATATATGATTCACTCACACATGATAGGCAGTGCATGTTGGTGGAAATATCAAGCCAAACTCATGGACTACCAAACTCATGGACTTGTTAGTTGGAAAAGTCATGACTTCATTTGAGGGAATATCTCCTAGATTGGAGGACTATTTTTAGTGAGAGACAATGGAGGATTCAAATTCAAATTTAAACATAACATCTATAAAAGATGGCTGGAAAACGTGTGGGCTAAGATCACTTCAATTCCAAGCCATTGCTGATTAGATTTGTAAGTGAGTGGGGCTCACATTGTAGCCTACACTACTCACCATCATTAGACATTGATTTTCAAGCCTATGATCTTGTACAACATTGTTCTTTAATACAATGTGTGTGTGTCTGTCGTTAGATCAATACCAAAAGTGTTTTCACACACACACACACACACACACACACACACACACATATATATATATATATATATATATATATATATATATATATATATATATATATATATATATATATATATATATATATATATAAACTTTTGGTATTGATCTAATGACACACACACACACATATACATACATATATATATATATATATATATATATATATATATATATATATATATATATATATATATATATATATATATATATATATATATATATATATATATATATATATATATATATATATAAGTGTTAGAGTTCAAGGTCTACGAAAGCACATGAATAACTCAAGAAAGAAGAAGAAGTTTGGAGAACAACACAATTATAAATATATTATGAAGTGAATGTACAAAGGTAAGTGATGCATCTCGGTTTGATGTGTTGCTTGTTAAGGGAGGGGCAAGTTCAAACCCTACTAGCCATGGTTGACATGTGTTCGACCTTGGTCGATTCCAAACTTTACTTCCTTGGATCATCATTGTTGTGTCACCTTCAAGGTGTTTTAACCCTTGGTTAGTGAAATACAAGGGGTTCTCAAAGGGCTCATAGTCACTCAACCCCCATGGATAAACGGGGCTACATCGATCAAGATTTCAACTAGTCAAAGGTTAACAAGGGAGAACCTACCAAATGGTAAAATACACACCTTCTAAAGAATAAAACCACTTGAGGAGAAGCTAGAGGAGCATCTTAGAGCTCAATATGGCTAAGTATAATGCATAACTAGAGAATTTAAAGAAAGGAAATTATCAACCATGAAAATTTAGAGTTAGCAACTACCTTATGGGCAAAGGATTGTGGGGATTAGTGAGTGGCACAAAGCCAATGCCTCATGCACATGACCCACAACTTCAAGGGTAGGTCAAGGCACTTAATGAATGGATAGAAAGGGATAGGAGATTCATATTCATTCTATCCAAACACATAATCAATAGCATGATAGGGCATATACAAGACTTGGACACATCCAAGAAGGTTTGGGAGATGTTGGAGAGATTGTACTCTTCATCAAACAAGGCAAGGAAGATTTAGCTCAAGAATGAGCTAAATAATCTTAGGAAAGCACAAGCACTAACATAAATGAATACATTTTGAAGGCTAGGGAGCTTGTAGATGCCCTAAGCTCAATTTGGAACCCAATCGGAGATGATGAACTTGTTGCACACACTTTTAATGGCTTGAGAGAGGAGAGGAGTTGGAAAGCATTCACCACATCAGTTTATGTGAGAGATTCCCTACAAGAATTTGATCAATTGTTCACATTGATGGTAATTTAGAAATTGAACCAAGGAGGTTCACAATCAAAGAGTTGTGAAGCCGAAGTTTTCTATGCAGGTAGAGGAAAAGACAAAAGAGGTGGACAAGATTCCCAAGGCAGAGGGAGATGAAGGTCAAACTCAAGCTCAAGCAACCAAGAACGCTCCAACCAAGGCTATGGATCAAGAGGAAGAGGAGGAAGATCACATGGAAGAGAAGTATCCAATGGAGAATGCTACAATTGTGGAAAAATGGCCCATTATGCAAGAGATTGTTGGTCCAAAGGAGGAGGAAATCAAGGATACAAAAGGAAACAAGGTACTTATGCTAGTACTTCAACAAATTTAGAAAATGAGAAGTTGCTTATGATGTATGGGTCAAGTAAAAGAGTCAATTCAAATTTTACATGGTACATTGATAGTGGTTGTAGCAACCATATGAGTTGGAATAGGGATGAAACTGAGCAGAAGATTACACATTTGGGAGGTGTTGCATTGAATGGATATCAAAGCTCCAAGATTTTGAAGGATGTGTTAAATGTGCCAAGCATCACCAAGAACTCGGTTTCATCAAGTCAAATGGTTGAAAGAGGTTATGGGGTGAGGCTCAATGATAAAGGATGTTTTGTTGAAGACCCCACGTAGGAAAAGAAGCTCATAGCAAAAGGAAAGAAGCAAGGAAGACTCTTCACCATGGAGGTAAATCCATCAACCCCTCACATTATCTACTTGTCAATTGAAAACAAAAAAATCACAAGAATCAACTTATGGAATAAAAGAATTGGGCCCATAAACTTAAAAAGGATGAAAGACATGCAAAGGAAGGGCTTGGTGAGTGTTCTACTTGATCTTACATCTCTCAATATGCAACATTTGGGCCATGTTTATCAATTAGGGAAACAAAGCAGTTGGCCATTCAAGAAGGGAGCACATGTGAGCAATGAAGTGTTGAATCTCATACACACAAATGTATGGGGACCTACAAGGGAGCCAACCATTGGAGGAGACCTTGGAGGAGATCTTGGACTAATATTCTTACACTCTTGGAGGAGTTTTGCTCTACATTTACAGACATTTGGAGTAGTTCATATCAGCCAACATACTATGAGTAATAATTCCACAGGTGTCCTCACTTGTTCATTCACTAGTTTCTCATTTAGAGTGAATTAGAGTTTGGAGCTTCTATAAAAGGGTTCTAAATTGTTCATATCCTTCCATAGTTTGGTTGCCCTTTGGAGGTCCTCCGAGTCAATTTATTTTATTCCTCCAATAGGAAACCAAATAGAATCATTTTGTCTAATCTCAAAAGCCCACTTCGTATCCTCATTGACCTCGATGAATGGTTTCATCTTTTTCCAAAACTTCCACAAGCATGAGAAAAGTTCTAAACCCCTGGGAGTCACAAGAGAAAGGGAAAACAACAAAGTGAGCAAATCAAGATCCTTCCACCTAGGAAGTCCCACAAGCATGAGGGAAGATTTGTTTTTGAGGATCCATTTTCCCACAAAATTTCCGAATTGCACCACCACTTTGATCATCCGCTTGATAGCCATCTTATTTGCTATCCCCTCACGTCCATAATGCCAAGGATGCCAACGTCTTTCTCCTTAGTGCAATTGGCCCATTTGATTTTGGGCACGCCTCTTCTATTGGGAACACCCATCCGAAGGAAGTTTTTGCAATTTATTTCATATTTCACTAAATCTTTGTATTTTAGTCTCCAACATGTTAAGAAATAGATAACTAATGAAAAAAGGAGGATTTTGATCACCATGGATTCCCCCATGAGGTTGAGGTGCATGCACTTTCAGTAAGTAAGTTTATTCTAAAGCTTGGTAAGAGCCGAATTCCACGTTGACTCATGGAAACATCAAAACCCATAGAAATTTTGCATGATAGAAGATATGTCCATAGGGGAGCTCTTCACATCCATGGTTGAGCAAAAACTACGTAGGGGCCCAAAATAGCCTTGCAAGCCATTTTTTAGTGATTTATTCTAGATCTTGAAAGCAATGCAAAAAGTGTTTAGACTTTCCAAAAGATGTTGATACTATTGATATCATTATGCATAATGAATTTAGAGCCACACCCTAGATCTTTTCATGATTATAGAATCAATTCCCACTCTAGGTGATCGTAAGCTTTATCAAAATCTTGATGAAAAGAACATTTTGAGAAGATTCCTTAGCAAATTCAAGGTCTCCCCACATGTCTATAATAGTCTCTAGGATGGATCTACCCTCAATGAACTCTTTCTATCCTCATTGATCCATGAACAAAGATGTAATGCAATATGATTAGTAGGGACCTTGATGAAGATTCTTTAGGCAATTTATATCATAGTGATAGGCTGCTAATTTTCAATTGTATTTTTTCTATCTTTTTTGTGAATGAGTTTGATCACAGCCTCATTGGGAAAGTTGGGCAAAACACTAAAGTCCAAGGCTTCTTTCCAAATCAGACATAAAGGGTTCATAGAAACACTCTTGAATGTTTTAAAGAACTCATTAGTGAGGCCACCAAGACCTAGGATTTTACCATTAGGTAGAGAATCAAAATCTTGAGCAATCTCAATGTCATTGATTGGGGCAACAAGAAGATGCACAAACGTTTTTTAATTTTTTTGGTTGGAAACCTCAAGATGGCAACCATGTAATCAAACGCTTGAGAAGAGAGTGGAGTGGACACCCGAGGAGCTGAGTGAAATTATCACATCATGGGTTATCACATCATGCGCCTATGGCAGATCATGGTGTATTACCACATGGAAAAGTTTGAAAAGGTAGAAGATTGAGGGAGAATAGATATATTCTCGAATTAGAAAAGAAAGGCCCGGGCATGGTTGGGAGGTTCGATTAGACACATCTCTATTTGTGTGAGCTCGCGAACAGACGACATCAACAGATTACTCTAATATTGGTATCAAAGCGAAGGTTATGGCCACTTTTTGCAATTGCGTGCAAACCTGAGAGGCGTAGGGATCGAACTTGCAACCTCATGGAAGAGGGTGAAAGAGCTAGCCACGCTAGTCATGTGACTTGGCTTTATCAGGAGAGCATGTAGGTTTGATCCAATTTGAATGATGTAGTCGAAAGAAAATTACATAAGCACGTGCATTGAATTCATGAGCAACAGCTGCTCAGTTCATCTACTCTCGATGAGGTGCCATGTAGGGCAAATATAATGAAAGAGAAAGAATACAAAGCTCTCTCCTCCATTTTCTATATTCACTCTATGACAGAGCCAACCTTACCTTGTGTTTCCGCTTCAATTACAACATAAATATGTTGTTGAGGAGTTCAAAAATACACACACGCATGTATGTGATAGCATCAAAGTGAAGAGCCATTTTTTGATATAGTTGAAAGGAAATCAATAAAAGGGAAACTTCGCATGAGAATCAAGAAGAGATAGGAGAGATGCCTAATCACAGGTAGTACCATTTCAAATTTGGAAGGTTTGAATTTTTGAGGACCATGAATTGTTAGGGGGCCAAGATCAGGGAGGAAAATCACATGTATAGAGAGTATGAGGTATATACTCTCATCTAGGGTCAAGGATTCCTTCCAAATATAAGAAGCACAAGTTTAGGGTATATTTAAAGTAGACCTATTCATGAATTTTACACAAAATTGCAAGAGCTATTTTTGACTAGTGGCCATTTTGGGCAAGGGAAATGAAGCAAGATTTTTCTTACTTGGGTAGGAAAAATCATGCATACTTATAGTCTAGTGTATTGACTTCCATGTAAAATTAAGAAATCCAAAATATATCTCCGTATGATGGGAGTTTGAAGCTCCACAAGACCCCCTTCCATCACAGTTTGAGAAAAAATTTCAGCACCTGAATCTAAGAAATTCCCATTCTAGAAGAGGGAAAATGAGGTGCGGTAGCTATGGATGGATGGGAAAAATTATATATACTAAGAGTATCTTATATGCACTTCACAATAGAATCATTGAATTCATTAAAATAATAAGTTAAGGAGGAATTTTACTTCCTCAAAAAACCCCTTTCCATACTTTTTGGAAAAATTTCATATGTTAGTTTTTGCAAAACTCCACTTTTGGGAGTAAGAATAAAGATCATTTAAGAGGCTCCCCATGGAGTATTGGATACATACATGAAGTATGGTATATGTATTACAATAAAAAAAAAGAAAATCGAGGAAAAATCCACATTTGGAGTGGATTAGAAGCTTGCCAAAAGCTCCCATTTAAGTTTTTGCATGAAAATAAAAATCTTGATTTAGGCCTCTTTTGGGGAGCAAAATAGCATGCACTAAGGGAGGATTTGGAAAGGTGAAGATAGGCCCAAGCATCTTCATATACTACTCTCTGAGGTTATGGAGAGAAGTCTAGGATTTTCTTGATGGAAGAATGCTTTTGGGCACTCTAAAAATCACATTTTCATGTTTTTTTCAGCCCTTCCAATAGTCCACTAGTTTGGCATGTCCCGCTTGGAAAGGCCATATCTTGGGCTAGAAAACTCGAAATTGGACGTGCTATGGCTCATTTTGAAGAGAAAAAGTTCTATTTTCATTAAAAAAAAGAAATTTTGGAAATTATGTATTTTTGCAGGTCTGTACAGGTCTACAAAGTCTGAACAGTTTTTGGTAACTACCTTCCGGGAGCCATATCTTACAAACCGGGAAGGCGATTGAAGTAATTTCACTTTGAGTCACTTGCACATGATATATTCCTCAGTTTATGATTATTTGCGTGTCCCAAAATGGTTTTTGCAGGTCTAAACAATGATTACAAATGCATTTTGGACAAATTTGCATTATTTTGGTAATCATCTAACCATGCGTTATGTTTTGGAAAGTGATCCAATGTTTTCAGACACTTCAAAGTTTAGGAAAGTGGAATAGATTCCGCTTCTAGAGCTCTTTTCCTTGGAGGGATTACAAAGAGAGACAAAGAGAGAGTTTCAATTTCTCATTTTGATTCTTTAGATAGAAGTGGTACTCTTCTATAAAAGAGAAGAGGGAGACCAGTTAGTCATGGTGGTTAGGTTGAGTCTCACCTATAGAATCCAAAGAGAAGCAGCTATGTTTATTTCCAGTGATGGTCCTTGACTAGATGAGATAATCTAGTTATTGACATTAGTGAGACTGGGAATAGAGTTATGACTTCTCTCTTTAAGGTTTCTAGGAGATAGGGATATATCTAACCTATTGGGGTACCAAACTCTTAGTTGATGTCTCATCATGAGGATGATATGTGAGCATCGGTTAGGAAAATGGGTACTTAGTGATTATCTAAATCTTAGAGGGAATGCTTTTTGCATTCATCTGATAAACTAAAGGGAAGAGAAAATTTTAGAGTTTGCACTAGTGCCAATAGATGCTCTTCTAATAGAACTTAGTCCAATGGTAAAGGATGAAAAACCATAGACTTCTTGGCTGGTGAAATGAATAGATATAGATTACATTTTACTACCAAGAAATTCTTATATATAAGCTAGATGATGGATTTGCATAATTCACAAGGTAGTTTAGATTAAACTATTACTTGTGCATAGACTCAAGGTTAGAAAGAGCTAGAGTGGTATGAGGGAAATCTATCATTTAGTCTTAGATGGGTTTGAAATCACTTGTTATGGGACCTTGTTCTATATTTCATAGGATTTTTTGGTTTACTATCTCCAGTATGATATGGTCAAGCTTGTAAACTTGGCACCTTACACTTTCCTTTTATATTATTACTCCATAGAGGATACGTCATATGGACTTAGGTCATTTTGGATGATGTCACATGTCATGGGAGTGATAGTTTGAAAGCTCAATGTATATGGGAGATAGTAGTCACCATTCAGACAGTTTCCCACCTTTAGGATGATCTCATATGAGGCTTCTTAAGGGGAAGGATATGGGGAAACAACACACAGAGAGTTGTGTTCATCTCCGCCCAACTGCCGAGCTTCTCACTTGTATGAGTCTCTTTCGAAGACTCTTCTCTAAGTCTCTTCTCTCATCCCACATGATAATGAGATAATTAAGACTTCTCTCTTTAAGATTTCTGGGAGAAAAGGATATATCTAGCCTATTGGGGTACCAAACTCTTAGTTGATGTCTCATCATGAGGATGATATGTGAGCTTAAATTAGGAAAATGGGTACTTAGGGATTATTTGAATCTCAGAGGGAATGCTTTATGATTTCAGGCATCTTACTTTATTTTATGGCATGTTTTGTATGTACATGCATGGATTGGAGTGCATATATCCAAGTTGATCATTGTTCAATTCTAATAACATGGATCAACATGCAAGAAGTACACTTTTGATTTTTTATAGGAAAGATGGTTGTAGGAACTACATGGTTATGCAACAAAGAGAATTGTTGCTAGCATTTGTTTTTATGTTTTTGCAGGTTATGGAGTCCATGTATGAGTTTATGGCATGCATGCCATGGGCCGGTCAAGCCCTATGTTATTGGATGGCCTCTGTGCCCTTGAGTTTATGGTTAAAATTTTTTTAGGATTCCATTTCCTAGGGAAATGTTGTTGAAATTTTTCCCACCTCATGGTGTTATATATTCACTTACCTTTAGTTAAGAATGTTATGGCATGGTAACATGAATTTTCTGCAAACATCAACAAGGTGTTGGCATGCTTGTAAGCATGTATTTGATGGACTTAGTTCCATCATAGTAGTATACATAAGGCAACTTCAGTAGTAATAGGATCCCTACACATAATCCTTATGGATTTAGACCATACGATTGCTAAGGGAAGGAGCTACACCTTCACCATTAGTAATATGCACAAGAAATCCTATAGGTTTTAAGAAGTTTCTTATAGGCACAAGAGATACGTTTATGATAATCTCCAAATTAGTGAAGATTTAATTATCTTCACAAGAGTCTCATAGTATGATTAGGAGACTATGGGGCATCATCATGAATACCCAAAGAGTGACTAGCTTCACTCATGCACATCACTTGAGTAAGTAGTGAAGCATTTCTGCTACACTACTAAGGAAACCAATTAGATGGGATCACAAAGATGGGTTTCATGAGACAACATTGATGGGTGCTTATGTGATTTGAGTGATTGTTAGGAAGGCTAGAGGTATGGCACTAGCTCTATGATTGAGACCATAGATTCCTTAGTAGGAAATAGTTGGGGTACCCAATACATATATGTATATCGAGATCTACAGAGAGGTACTTAGACCTAGTCTTGGTACCTAGGAACAATTTGGTTTGGAACAGAAAGGGATATCCATTGTCACATATGACTAGAGCCAAACTAAATAGTTCAAGGACATGGGACTCATTTGAGTCCACCAACATGATTGTAGGATATGGGATTCATTAGAGTCCACCTATATGTTCCATCACATATATAGGGAATATATATTCAGTTTAGTGTAGGTATGAAATTATGAATTGGAAGAAGGTTCCACTGGTATGGGACGGTGCAAATGACTTCCCTTTGAGCACTCTTCTTCTACGGCTAGGAAGAAAAGGACTCATCATTCATGGCATCATGTCTCACTAGATCACATGAGAGCTCTTAGTAGACATCTCCTTAGGATTGGGAGTTATCCTTCATAGTTTAGGGAAGATTTATTCTTCCAATAGAGAATGTGATAGGTGATTCTATCACCATTGGTATCACATACTCATTTTGACTTTTTCAGGAAGGATAATTCCATCTGGTTGATTGGATCGTATAGATCCATTCCATTTTAGTAGAGGGCTTTGATCCTTATTAGGAATTTATTTCTCCACTCTTCACTACATACACATTCATTAGTTAGGGAAGATTTGTTCTCCATATTCATAGGAATATATATAATGAGGGATTATGCATTACTTATGGAAGAGAGGACTAAATAAATTCATGAGTTTCTCTTTTAAGGAAAGGATAAAGTGGGAATTAGCTCCAAGATCGAGGAGAGATCTCACTTTAGCTCCTGTTTTTTGAGAGGGAAAGAAGGAAAGGGAAATATTATTTCTTCATAGGACAAGAATACAACATATTTTCCTTTAGATAGAAGAGGCTTTTAGGAAACATCTCTTAGTTTATATTTCAAAAGGAATTCATTTATTCTACTTTTCAGTATAATTTTCCTTCACATGGGAGTCTCTTTCTCCACTATTTTGGAAGGAAAAACATGGAGAACTTATGGATGAGTAGAGCAATTGAATTCAAAAGAATCTCTTTCAAAAGGAAAGGGAAAGTGGAATAGATTCCACTACCATGGCCCTTTTTTCTTTGAAATGATTACAAAGAGAGACATGGAGAGAGTTTCACTTTATCATTTTGGTTGTCTAGATAGAAGTGGCACTCTTCTATCAAAGACAAGACCGATATCAGTTAATCATGATGGTTAGATTGAGTCTCACATGGAGACTCTAGAGAGAAACAATTATGATGTTCTAGTAATGGTCCTTGACTAGATGAGATGATCTAGTTATTGACATTAGTGAGACTGGGAGTTGAGTATGACTCTTCTCTTTAGGGTTTCTAGGAGATAGGGATATATCTAACCTATTGGGGTACCAAACTCTTAGTTGATGTTACATCATGAGCCTGATGTGTAAATTTTACAATCCTAATCTTTTGCTGCCCGATTGAGGGTCCTTCTGTGATCGCCGCCTTCACTCCAGGTTTGCGCATGCACGCACAGAGATGATTAGATGTTCTCCGCCCAACCGCCGAGCTGTTCTTGCTTCTCTCTCACAAGAGTCTTAACTTTTTATCCTCATAAGAGATAGATGTATCTTAGTTCTTCAACCATATAATATAAACCCAAATTGATGCCAAGTGGCATGAGTGCCACCTCACCCAAGGAGGGGTGCATCCCTAATATGACATTTCCTTCCCCTTGAAAGCATTTTCGTCCTCGAAAATGTAAATGAAATGTCCGTAATGGTAGAAGAAAGTGCTCAGACTCCCCTGAACCCCATGTACTCTATGTACATGGTCATCTCTGTGTGTTGTTTCCCTTAATATGACATTTCCTTCCCCTTGAAAGCATTTTCGTCCTCAAAAATGTAAATGAAATGTCCGTAATGGTAGAAGAAAGTGCTCGGACTCCCCTGAGCCCCATGTACTCTATGTACATGGTCATCTCTGTGTGTTGTTTCCCCGTATCCTTCCCCTTAGGAAGCCTCATATGAGATCATCTCAAAGATGGGAAACCGTCTGAGTGGTGCCTACTATCTCCCATATACACTCAACTTCCAAATTATCACTCCCATAACATACAACATCATCCAAATGACCTAAGTCCATATGATGTATCCTCTATGGAGTAATAGTATGAGAAGCAAGTGTAAAGTGCCAAACTTATAAGTTTGACCGTACTATAATGGAGATAATAAACCATATAATCCTCTAAAGTGTAGAACAAAGTCCCATAACAAGTGACTCCAAACCCATCTAAAACTAAATGATAGATTGCCATCATACCACTCTAGGTCTTCCCTACCTTGAGCGTGATCACAAGTAATAGTTTAATCTAAACTACCTTGTGAACTATGCAAATCCATCATCTAGCTCATATATAAGAATTTCTTAGTAGTAAAAAGTAATCTCTACATTTCACTAGCCAATAATTATGTGGTTTGTCATCCTTAACCTTTGGACTAAATTCTATTGGAAGAGCATCTATTGGTACTAGTGCAAACTCTAAAATTCCTCTTCCCTGTAGTTTGCCATATGAATGAAAAAAGCAATCCCTTTGAGATTCAGATAATCCCTAAGTACCCATCCTCCTAACTGATGTTTACTCATCATGATCATGATGTAACACCAACTAAGAGTTTGGTACTCTAATAGGTAGATATATCTCTATCTCCTATAAACCCTAAAGAGAAGATTCATAACTCTACTCCCAGTCTAACTAATGTCAATAACTAGATCATCTCATCTAGTCAAAGACCATTACTGGAGTAACATAACTACTCCTCTCTAGAGTCTCCATGTGAGACTCAGTCTAACCATCATGATTAATTGATCTCCCTCTTGTCTTTGATAGAAGAGTGCCACTTCTATCTAGACAACCTAAAAGTGAGAAAGTGAAACTCTCTCTCTCTCTATTCAATCTCTTCTAAGGAAAAGAGCTCTAGCAGTGGAACCTATTCCACTTTCCCTTTCCCTTTGAAAGAGATTCTGTTGAATCCATTTTCTCTACTCATCCATAGCTGAGAACATGCACATAAGTTCTCCATACTTTTCCTTCAAAAATAGTGGAGAATCAAACTCCCATGTGAAGGGAAATTACATTGAAAAGTAGAGGAAATGAATTCCTTCTCTGAAATATAGACTAAGAGATGTTTCCTAAACACCTCTTCTCTCTAAAGGAAAACATGATCTATGCTTCTCCTAAGAAGAAATCATGTTTTCCTTTCCTTCTTTCTCTCTCAAAGAGTAGGAGCTAAAGTGAGACCACTGAACTAAAGTGAGATCTCTCATGGATCTCTGAGCTAATTCCCACTTTCTCCTTTCCTTTAAAGAGAGACTCATGAATTTATTTAGTCCTCTCTTCCATAAGTAATGCATAATCCCTCATTACAAATATTCCTATGAAGATGGAGTACAGATCTCCCCTAACTAATGAAGGTGTATGTAGTGAAGAGTGGAGAAAATAAATTCCTAATAAGGGTCAAAGCCCTCTACTAAAATGGTTAGCAATGATGTGACATGATACCGTAAACACATGTGTATCCATAGTAAAGAGCTATTTATGCCAACCATCCCTGTGTATGGATCTATACGATCCCATCAAACTCATGGAATTATCCTTCCAAAAAAAACATCAAAATGAGTATGTGATATCCATGGTGATAAAATCACCTATCACATTCTCTACTGGAAGAATAAATCTTCCCTAAACTATGAAGGATAACTCCCAATCCTAAGGAGATGTCTACTAAGAGCTCTCCTTCGATCTAGTGAGACATGACGCCATGAATGATGAGTCCTTTTCTCCTTGGCCATAGAAGAAGAGTGCTCAAAGGGAAGTCATTTCCATTGTCCCATACCAGTGAAAACTTCTTCCAATTCACGATGTCATACCTACACTAAACCAAATATATATTCCATATAATGGAATATGTAAGTGGACTCTAATGAATCCCATATCCTAAAATCGTGTAGGTGGACTCAAGTGAGTCCCATGTCCTCGAACTAGTTAGTTTGGTTCTAGTCAATATGTGACAATGGATATCCCTTTCTGTTCCAAACCAACTTGTTCCTAGGTACAAAGACTAGGTCTAAGTACCTCTCTGTAGATCCCAACATACATAATATGTATTGGGTACCCCAACTATTCTTGACTAAGGGATCTATGCTCTATACCATAGAGCTAGTGCCATACCTATGGTCTTCCTAACCATCACTCGAATGACATCAGCACCCGTCGATGCTATCTCATGAAACCCATCTCTGTGATCCCATCTATTTGGTTTCCTTAGTAGTGTAGCAAAAATGCTTCACTACTTGGTCAAGTGATGTACATGAGTAAAATTAATTACTCTTTGGGTATTTCTGATAATACCCCATAGTCTCCTAATCATATTGTGAGACTCTTGTGAAGATAAATAAATCTTCACTAGCTTGGAGATTATCAAACTGTATCTCCCGTGCCTCTATGCAACTTCCTATAACCTATAGGGTTGCTTGTGCACATTCATAATGGTGAAGGTATAGCATCCTTCCTTTTAACAATCCTATGGTCTAAAATCTATAAGGATTATGTGTGGGGATCCTGTTTTACTGAAGTTGCCTTATCTATGATACTGTGATGGTACTAAGTCCATCAAATGCATGCTTAAAAGCATGCCTTCATCTTATTGATGTTTGCAGAAATGGCATGTTACCATGCCATAACATTCTTACCTAAAGGTAAGTGCATATATAATGCCATGAGAGGGGAAAATTTTCGACAGCATTTCCCCAAGAAATGGAATCCCAAAAAGAAATTAAACCATAAGCTCAGTGGCACTTATGCCACCCAAAAACATAGGGCTTGACAGGCCCATGGCATGCACGCCATAAACTCATATATGAATTCCATAGCCTGCAAAAACATAAAAGCATTTACTAGCAACCATTCCCGGTGTTGCATAGCCATATGGTTTCTGTAATCCTCTTTCCTGCAAACAATCAAAAAGTCTACTTCTCGCCTATTGATCCATACTTTTATGAATTTAAACAATGATCAACATTTGATGTATGCAATCCAATTTATGCATGTACATACAGAACATGCCATAACATAAAGTAAAATGCTGGAAGTATAAAATATACGTTCTTGAGTAGTCTGATTTCGGAATTGCATGCATCCAATCGCTCTCGACAAGCTTCGAGACCTCTGCACCTTCCTCCTCAGGTCCTAACATAGACTTTGAAGTGTCCGAAAACATCGGAACACTCCCCAAAACATAAAGCATGGTCAAATGATTACTAAAATAATGCAAAATTAGTCAAAAAATGCATTAGTAATCCTTCTTTAGACTTTCAAAAACCACTTTAGGACCTGAAAATTTCATAAACTGAAATATATAGCATGTGCAAAGAAATCAAAGTAAAATTACTCAAATCGCCTTCCCGGTTTGAAAAATATGGCTCCCGGAAGGTAGTCACAAAAAACTGTTCAGACTTTGCAGACCTGTTCAGGTCTGCAAAAATTTTTAGTTTCCAAAATTTTCTTTCATAAACTGAAAGTAGACCTTGTGCTCTTCGAAACGAGCCATAGCACGTCCAATTTGGAGTTTTCTAGCCCAAGATATGGCCATTCCAAGCGGGACATGCCAAACTAGTGGACTGTTGGAGGGGCTGGAAAAAGTGTGAAAATGTGATTTTTGGGGTGCCCCAAAGCATTCTTCCATCAAGAAAATGCTAAATTTTTCTCCATAACCTCAGAGAGATATATATGAAGATTCTTAGGCCTATTTTCACCTTTCCAAATCCTCCCTTCGTGCATGCGAATTCGCTCCCCAAAAGAGGCCTAAATCAAGATTTTTACTTTCATGTAAAAACTTAAATGGGAGCTCTTAGCAAGCTTCTAATCCACTCTAAATGTGGATTTCTCTTGGATTTTATACAATAATCCATGGGAATCCTCTTAAATGATCTTTGTTCTTACTCCCATAAGTGGAGTTTGACAAAAGTTAACATCTAAATTTTCCAAAAAGTGCGGGAAGGGGGTCTTTGAGGAAGTAAAATTCCTCCTTAACTTATCATTTTGATGAATCTAATGATTCCATTATGAATTCCATACACAATACTCTCAGCATATATACTTTATCCCATCCATCCGTAGCTATCACACCTCTTTTTCCCTCTTCCAAAATGGGAATTTCTTAGATTTAGGTGCTGAAATTTTTGTCAAACTGTGATGGAAGGGGGTCTTGTGGAGCTTCAAACTCCCATCAAACTGAGTTATCTTTTGGATTTCTTAATCCTATATGGAATTCAATACACTAGACTATGTGTATGCATGATTTTTCCCATCAATCTAAGAAAAATCCCCTTTCATTTCCCTTTCCCAAAATGGCTACTTGTCCAAAATAGCTCCTGAAATTTATGTAAAAATCATGAAAAATGGCTATTTTGGAGGTATCAAAAGCTTATGCTTTCTTGTATGTTGAGGGAATCCTTGACTCTAGGTGAGAGTACATATCTCATACTCTCCATATATGTGATTTCCCTCCAAACTCTTGGCTCCTAAAGCCTTCGTTCCTTCTCGCAAATGCAAACCCTTTCAAAATTGAAATAATAATACCTGATTAGCATGAAGCTCCATCCTTTTCGTGTAGAGGAGTACAATACACCAATGGTGCTTTTCTAGTTTGGTTATTGCTTCTTTATCCAACTTCTATTGTTGATGCTCCACTTCGTTCATCCAAGTTGTCCTCTTTGTCTCTAACCACCGTCTTCGATAGTAATCAAAAGTCTCCCTTCACTGATATTTACTTTTGACATAGACATCTTCTACCAACGAAAAAGCTGTAGGATCCTTTTTCCCTTTGAAATTTAGCTAATGCTCCTACCTTTTCTTGTTTGATTCAGACGGCAAACTGCTACCATCTTGTCAAAGCATAATGTCTCCATAGACTAGCGCGTGCGATTATGAACACCAAGCATCGTAGCTCATTTGGAAAAGCTCATGGCTTGGGTCCTCTACGTCATGGATTCAAATCCCCACGGGTGCAGCTTGTATGTCCTGAATGTGTGAGTGTCGAACCACGCTCTGATACCAACTTTTACAATCCTAATCTTTTGCTGCCCGATCGAGGGTCCTTCTGTGATCGCCGCCTTCACTCCAGGTTTGCGCATGCACGCACAGAGATGATTTGATGTTCTCCGCCCAACCGTCGAGCTGTTCTTGCTTCTCTCTCACAAGAGTCTTAACTTTTTATCCTCATAAGAGATAGATGTATCTTAGTTCTTCAACCATATAATATAAACCTAAATTGATGCCAAGTGATATGAGTGCCACCTCACCCAAGGAGGGGTGCATCCCTAATATGACAGTAAACATTAGGTAGGAGGATGGGTACTTAGGGATTATTTGAATCTCAAAAGGAATGTTTTTTGCATTCATTTGGCAAACCACAGGGAAGATAATATTTTAGAGTTTGCACTAGTGCCAATAGATGCTCTATCAATCTAACTTAGTCCAATGGTAAAGGATGAAAAACCACAACGTTCTTGGTGAGTGAAATGTATATATTATGTTTTACTACCAAGAAATTCTTATATATGAACTAGATGATGGATTTGCATAGATCACAAGGTAGTTTAGATTAAACTATTACTTGTGAGTACACTTAAGGTTAGGGATGTTGGTGTAATTAGCAAGCCTACACATTTGGCTCAAAGGATACTTCAAAGGATACACATACATGAAGAAGCATAGGAACATATGCTAGTGGTTAATTACCACTTTACCTCATTGTAAAAGTCAAATTGACTTAGAATCTTTTTGTAATCACCTACCACAATGAGTCGTGGAAAAGTAGCTCACTTGATTGAAAGAATATCTCCAAGCTTTTAGGAGCTTGATCATAGGGAGCCAAAAGTTTGAATTTGAATTCAAACTTTTAGTCATTTCCTATAAAAAGAGATATGAAAAAGTTGCGGGTAGATCACTTCACTCCCGAGCTTCATTCTACTGTAAATGAGTGTGTGTGTGTGTGTGTGAGGACTATACCATAGCCTACACCTCTCTACACCATTAGGCAATGTTATTCATGCCAATGGGATTGTACACAAGTGTTAATTTATAGATACATTTACATCATTCATCTCTGTGTTCTCTGCTAGTCTACTCAAAAGTCTGTCAACTTGTCAAGGGCATATCTCGGTCAATACTCCATCAAATTCAGTGATTCAAATCTTGTTGGATTCAGCTTGAAGCCTACTACGTGCTATCAAAAGTTTAAGACATTCTATTCAGCCAATTCAGAGAAATCTGCGTCGAGGTGCTCACTGGTCTATTTCTGCTACAGTCCTAAAAAGTTGGGGGTATAGCTAATCTTGCTAAATTGATTTCTCTTAGCATAGTTTATCTTTTTACATCATTCCACTTGAAAATGGTAGCTTACTAAACTAATTAAATACCCCTAGAAGGAATTTTATCAATTGCTATTGTGCTGGTCACACTGAGCAAAACATCCAGCAGGTGTCAAGACCAAAATAGAAGGTTTTCTTGAGTTTGTGACTTTCAAAGTTATCTGTTTTGATTCAATCATTACACACATCATTTCCAAAGGACATAGGCCATTTCTTGATATCATTGGAAATCTAAGATAGTCTACTAATCAAGTCTGAAGCAAAAGAGGGCTGGTACAAAGCAGGTTTAGCAGTACCTACTCAGTCTCTTGGATCATCCATCCATCTTTCCCAACAGTGGTATCAGAGCAAATAAGGTAATTATGGGAGATGGTTTTCCTTCATTCATTGATAAATTGGACAGGAACAATTATCAAGCTTGGTCTCTAAGGATGAAGACCTACTTACAAGGAAGGAGTCTCTATGGATACATCTCAGGAGATGAGGAATTGCCCTCATTCAAAGCAAGAGGATTACCAACCAAGGAAGAACAAGAAAAGCTCAACACATGGTGTGCTAAGGATGCATTGGCAAGGTCATATTTACTCAACTCTATCTCTGACTTTCTTTTGCCACATATCAGAAATTGTAAGACATCCCAAGAAACTTGGGAAACCTTGTCATCATACTTTTCCTCCAATACAAGGGCTAGGAAAAATCAGTTGTGGATTGAATTCACAACACTAAGGAAGCAACCTAAGCAAGCTGTTTCAGAATTTGTGACCAAGATCAAAGATGTTGCAGATCAGTTAGCAAGCATAGGAGAAGAGATTGAAGAAGAACAAATTGTAAGGCAAGTGATTAATGGAATCAAGGCTGATGACAAATGGGAAAGCTTCACCACTGCAATGGATCTCTACATGGACATGCACACTACAGACCTTACAACTCTCATGGGACAACTATTTACACATGAAGCAAAGCTCACAAAAAATGGAGATACATCCAAAGGTAATAACTCTTCTGCTCTATACACTGATAAGAAGTCTAAGGATAAAGGCAAGAGCAAGAAGATGGAAGATGAAGGTTCTACCTCCCAAGCCAACTATGCACGGAGAGGTAGATCTTCAAGAGGAAGGGGCAGAGGAGGTAAGCAAGGTAGGGGGAGACCCTATAATTCATCACCATGTAACATTTGTGGTTTATCAATTCATACCACAGATGAGTGTTTCAAGAATTACAAAAATCAGAGAGGAAGAGGCTACCAAAGAGGTGGATACTCACAGTCAAGAGGAAGGTTCAACAATCACCAAGGCCACAACAACAATTACAACAACAACTACAACAACAATTACAATGGAAACTACCAAGGAGGATTCAAAACTAGAAGGGACTACAACAACTACACAGAAGAGCAGGATGACTCTCTTCTGATCATGAACATGACTTCAAAGATAGGTACAAATCATGATCACTTATTTTACATTGATTTAGGGTGTTCAAATCATGTGGCTAGTAATGTGGCACTACTCTCTGATCTTGAGGAACCAAAAGGTAAACACCAAGTCCAAACAGGTGATGATACAAAGCATTCTGTGGTTAAAGTTGAAAATGTGAAGACTTGTGATGGTAATCAGAATTTGTTGAGCAGGGTACTTTATGTACCAACAATTACAAAGAACTTAATGAGTGTTGGTCAGATTGTAGAGAAAGGTTTGCAGGTCAGATTCAATCAATATGGAGCATTTGTGGAGGACCCAAGACATGGATTCAAAAGGATAGCTAAAGGAGAAAAATCAAGTAGACTTTTCACTTTTGAGTTAGAAGACCCAAAGAATATTGCACTATAGAGTTATAAGGATCAAACACTTTTAGAGCTGGAGATTTGGCACAAGAGATTAGGGCATATAGGAGAAAGAACCTTGAAGCAAATGTGTAGGGACCAATGTGTGCTTGGGATACCTAATGTATCCAAGCAACATATGATTTACAAGTGTGGTGCTTGTCAATTTGGTAAGTCTCACAGGTTACCCTTCTCTAGGAAAGGATATATGCATGAAGACTATCTAGAGCTTGTACACACAGATGTATGGGGACCTAGCAAAGACCCCTCAGTCTCAGGTTCAAGGTACTATGTGTCTTTCATTGATGATTATAGTAGATGGATTGTATTATACTTCATGAAGCACAAGGATGAGGTATTTAATTGTTTTAAGAAATATCTTGCATTAGTTGAAAATCAGACATGAAGGAATTTGAAGAGGCTAAGGTCAGATGGAGGAGGTGAGTACTTCTCCAATGAATTTGAAGACTTCTTGCAAGACAGAGGCATCAAAAGGGAAATAACCACAAGGTATTCTCCTGAACAGAATGGGGTAGCTGAAAGAAGAAATAGGTTAATTGTTGAGATAGCTAGATCTATGCTTAATGAGAAGAAGTTACCTAACTATCTGTGGGCAGAGAGTGTTTCTACTGCCACTTACCTCATAAACAGGTTACCATCTAAATCACTTGATGGTATGACACCTTATGAAGCATGGCATGGGAAGAGACCTTCACTTGACCACTGCAAAATATTTGGATGTGTAGCATATGTACACATTCCTTCTCAGGTAAGAGGTAAGCTAGATCCAAAGGCTGAAAAATGCATTTTCATTGGATATGATTTAAATAAAAAAGGTTACAGGTTTTATAACCCTACCAATAAGGGATTTATGGTAAGCAGAGATGTGATCTTTGATGAGAATGATTCTTGGTATGAGAATGAATGCAGGAAGGTCAAACTACCCTATGATTTGGAAGAGGAATTTCCAAAACTTACAAAGGAGGAACCTACTCAGAATGAAGACTCAAGTTCAGATGATGAAGATACTATCAACCTTGAAGAGGTCAAAGCATGGAAGTCCAAGGGCAAAATGAAGATGAAGAAGCTTGAAGACATACCTGAATCTTCAACTCTCAGAAGATCTCAGAGAGAAAGCAAAAAACCTATCAGATATGGGTATGATACATCTCTTGTTACTAAACATTCAGTTTATCTTGCCAAGGATTTGTCAAATGAAGAACCAGGTTCATATGAAGAAGCAATCACCAAATCAGAATGGAAAGAAGCTATGGATGAGGAGATTGAAGCACTCAAGGAGAGTGACACATGGGAGTTAGTACCCAAGAAGGATTCTATGAAGGTAATAGGATCCAGATGGATCTATAAATTGAAAAGAAATTCTGATGGAACAATTAATAGGTACAAAGCCAGATTGGTAGCCAAGGGTTTTGCACAAACCCAAGGCATTGACTATGAAGAGACATTTTCTCCTGTGGCCAAGATGCCAACAATCAGAGTCTTGGTAAGTGTGGCTGCATCAAAGAATTAGAACATGTACCAATTGGATGTCAAGAATGCTTTCTTCAATGGATGGATTTCAAAAGAAGTTTATATGTCACAACCCCCTGGCTATGAGGACCCTAAGAAGGTAACTTATGTTTGCAAACTAAAGAAGGCTTTATATGGATTGAAGCAGGCACCTAGGGCATGGAATTACAGGCTAACTACATACCTCCAAGACCAAGGATTTGTTAGGAGCAAGGCAGATACTTCTCTATTCATTAAGAGAAGTAATTCAGAGGTAATATATCTCTGTGTTTATGTTGATGACATCATCATTACAGGTAATGATGTCAGTGGAATCAGATATATCAAAAGCCAAATGATGAAGGAGTTCAAGATCAATGATCTTGGGCTATTGAAGTATTTTTTAGGGCTTGAATTAGTTTACACTAATTCAGGGATATACATTACTTAGAAAAAATATGTAGAGGATATGTTGAAGAAGTTTCACCAGGATGCTAAAGCAGCAAGCACTCCAATGGAGGTGAACCTAAAGCTAAGTGCCCATGAAGGTGATGAAGTCCAAGACATTACAGGTTATCAAAGTATGGTGGGTAGCTTGAACTATGCTACCTTAACTAGAATTGATATTGCATATGGAGTTAATGTGCTAAGTCAATTTATGCACAAGCCAAGGATACCTCACTTAGAGGCTGCCAAGAGAATCTTGAAGTATCTTAAGGGTACACAGAACCATGGTTTGTATTTTCCCTACACTTCTGATATTGATATAAATGTCTATTCAGATGCAGATTGGGCAGAATGCAAGGATGATAGGAGGAGCACTTCTGGATATATTTCTTTTGCAGGTGACAAACCAATTTCATGGTCTTCAAAGAAGCAACCTACTGTTTTGCTTTGTCTTCCACAGAGGCAGAGTATAGAGGGCTAGCTAATGCTACTCAAGAAGCGATTTGGATTAAACTTTTGTATACAAAATTGGGCCTATATACTAGGCCTCCAATTATCTTTGGAGATAATACAAGGTCTCTTCACCTTGCAGCTAATCCTATCTATCATGCCAGGACAAAACACATAGAAGTTCACTATCATGATGTGAGAGAGAAGTTGCTAAGCAAGGATATTCAGCTCACCTACGTGTCAACCAACATGCAATGTGCAGATTTGTTGACTAAAGCTTTGGATGGAACCAAACTTTGTAGGTTCAAATCTATGATTGGATTGCACGATATACTTGAAGATTGAAGATGAAGACTTAAGCCAAAATGTTTGGCTTGAGGGGGAGTTGTTGGTGTAATTTGCAATCTTACACATTTGGCTCAAAGGATACTTCAAAGGATACACATACATGAAGAAGCATAGGAACATATGCTAGTGGTTAATTACCACTTTACCTCATTGTAAAAGTCAAATTGACTTAGAATCTTTTTGTAATCACCTACCACAATGAGTCGTGGAAAATTAGCTCACTTGATTGAAAGAATATCTCCAAGCTTTTAGGATCTTGATCATAGGGAGCCAAAAGTTTGAATTTGAATTCAAACTTTTAGTAATTTCCTATAAAAATGGATATGAAAAAGTCACGGGTAGATCACTTCACTCCCGAGCTTCATTCTACTGTAATTGAGTGTGTGTGAGGACTATACCATAGCCTACACTTCTCTACACCATTAGGCAATGTTATTCATGCCAATGGGATTGTACACAAGTGTTAGTTTATAGATACATTTACATCATTCATCTCTGTGTTCTCTGCTAGTCTATCAAAAGTTTGTCAACTTGTCAAGGGCATATCTCGGTCAATACTCCATCAAATTCAGTGCTTCAAAGCTTGTTGGATTCAGCTTGAAGCCTACTACATGCTGTCAAAATTTGAAGACATTCTATTCAGCCAATTCAGAGAAATCTGCATCGAGGTGCTCACTGATCTATTTTCGCTACAGTCCTAAAAAGTCGGGGGTATAGCTAATCTTGCTAAATTGATTTCTGTTAGCATAGTTTATCTTTTTACATCATTGCACTTGCAAATGGTAGCTTACTAAGCTAATTAAATACCCTTAGAAGTAATTTTATCAATTGCTATTGTGCTGGTCACACTGAGCAAAACATCTAGCAGGTGTCAAGACCAAAATAGAAGGTTTTCTTGAGTTTGTGACTTTCAAAGTTATCTGTTTTGATTCAATCATTACACACATCATTTCCAAAGGACATAGGCCATTTCTTGATGTCATTGGAAAGCTAAGAAAGTCTACTAATCAAGTCTGAAGCAAAAGAGGGCTGGTACAAAGCAGGTTTAGCAGTACCTACTTAGTCTCTTGGATCATCCATCCATCTTTCCCAACAAGGGAGACCTAGAGTGATATGAGGGCAATCTATCATCTAGTCTTAGATGGGTTTAGAGTCATTTGTTATGGGAATTTGTTTTATATTTTAGAGGATTCTATTGTTTATTATCTCCAATATGATATGGTCGAGCCTATATGCTTGGCACCTTACACTTGCTTCTCATACTATTATTCCATAGAGTATACATCATATGGACTCAGTTGGATGATGTTGTATGTCATGGGAGTGATAGTTTGGAAGTGGAGTGTACATGGGAGATAGTAGGCACCACTGGTTTCCCACCTTTGACATGATCTCATATAAGACTTTTTGAGGGGAAGGATACGGGGAAACAACACATAGAGATGACCAAGTACATAGAGTACATGGGGTTTAGGGGATTCCGAGCATTTTCTTCTACCATTACGGACATTTCATCTACATTTTCGAGGACAAAAATGCTTTCAAGGGGAAGGAAGTGTCACATCATGGGTTATCACATCATGAGCCTATGGCAGATCATGGTGTATTACCACATGGGAAAGTTTAAAAAGATAGAAGATTGAGGGAGAATAGATATATTCTTATATTCAAAAAGAAAGGCTCGGGCATGGCTGGGAGGTTCGATTAGACACATCTCTATGTATGTGAGTTCACGAACAAATGATAGAAAAGTCGTAGCAAAAGATTACTCTAATAGAAATGGTTGGTATTTAGTTCAATGTTCTCTTCATTAGTGATGCATTCCATCATGTGATTTTCAATCATATATGGGACTTCTTCCTTGTGTTGCTAATCACTTTTGCAAGCAGGGTGCTTTCTTAGAAAGGAGACTAATAGTTGATTCAAATTATTAATGATCTTATACATCTCGGTGTTGAGATATCCATGCTTTGCCCTTTTGTCCCACATGCAAGGGCATTCTCACTAGCTCTCATGTACTCTCATGCAAGACCATTTATCCCACATACAAGCATATTTGCCCTCAACTCCATATAAGGAGGGCCTCACATCCCATCTCCTCATTCACTCATGCACTACCATGAGGCTCTCTCCTTGAGGTGCAAGCCCCTTGCTTCTCATGTAAGTTTCATTTTTATAGTCTGTGTATTTTGATCCTCCATAGATTGCTTATGGTTTGTGTTTACCTTGACCATGTTTCACAACATGGTATCAGAGCATAGGTTCAACATAATTTTTGTTATGACATTTCTTTTGAGTTCTCATCATCCATATTTGTAGTAGCATTCTTCACACTTTCTTTCCTTAACCCCTCCTCCCTCCCTTATCTCGATTTTTAATAAGAGTGTTGTTTCGCACTATGCCCATTGATTGTATCATTTTTTTTAAAGCATTATTGTTGGTGCAAGGAAATCAACAATTGAAGTTTTGGGTGAAGACTTGAAGTCAAGGACTGAAGAAAAGACCAAGTCATGAAGCATGAAGGAAATGCATATCCATGAGATAAAGATGTGTATACATATGTACATTATTTTATAGTCAGTTCATCATATACTTTTGTATGGTCATGAGCTTGTAAAAATTTGCTTATATATACAAAGAAAATGTTGGGGAAAAGTAGAGAAATCATGTGAGAACAAGATTTGAGAAGAATTAGATGTCATCAGACTTTTAGAAGTGAGTATAATCTCTCATTACTCAGATGTAAGAATTTCTCAGAAAGGAAAAATGTTGCACCCGATCTTTCTGTGTATTCTCCTTCTGTGCTTGATCATTTCAAGAATTCTTTTGTAGATGTCTAAGTCCATAGTTAATGAGTCTATGGTTGAAGTTTGAGAGCCTAATTGTAAACAGGCTGTGAGAATTATGAGTAGGAACATTCATATGTGAAGAAGTGTTTGTTGGAGCAAGTTTATGACAAGCCTAAGTATTGGCTTGAGTCCCACAAAGTCATAGAAAAAGCCTTAAAATGAAGACTATGTAAAGTTCACTTGTGAACTACCTCTTGTAATTTTTTGAAGAGTTTACTTAATGTAAAAGTAAGAGAATCTTAAGTGGTTGAGTCCACATGATCAAAAAGGGAAAGAGGAGCCACGAATTCGTGATTTGTGGTAGGTAGAGAATCAAATCAATCATTGATTGATTGGCGAGTGATTGAGGGAAGTTAGCCTCCCAAACTCAACTATAAATAAATGGCAGTTTTAGTCGTGGTTAGAGAGACCTATGTGAAGACCTCCAAGAGCTGAGCTTTATGCCATATCAAGGTGTGATTACAAGGCACACATATGTATCAGTAAGTCATTGTATTGTACAAGCAATATACTTTCATTTTTATGATTATTTGAGTTCATCTTTCCATGTTCTTGTGAAGTGTACTACTCATTGCCATTACTCTCAGTTTTCTCAGTCAGCTTGCAGAGATGTTTTCTCTGATCTTGGTGCATCATTTTCACTGATTTAACTTGGTAAAGTTAGCTCTATGAGTCTACTATATGCTCATAAATTTTCATGTCATTTGAATGTTGCAATCTTCAGTTATGCTCATTTGAAGTCAACAGGGTCTGTTCATCTTCACCTCTCTGTCAGGTACCCGACTTTTTCACTCATCTTGTCAGAGGTGTTTCTCAGTGGTTACTTATCCAAATTCAATGATTTAAATCTTGTTGGATTCAGCTTACTGTCTAGTATAACCATACAAACTTTCACCATCATTGGATTTCTAAATTTTGAGTTATGTTGATTTGTCTGCTCACTGGTCTATTTCTATAGCAGCCCGTGAAAATCGGGATGATGTCATCACTTGTTAAAACTCATTCTCAGTGTGTGGTTCATTATTTTTGATGAGATTACTCTTGAAAGTTAGCTCTTTAAGTTTCCTAGACTTCCACAAGAGGAATTGAGCTAATTGCTGCTGTGCTCAGAGAATTATGTAAAACACTGGACAGGTGTATGAACCAAGAATATCAAGTTTTCACCTCTAAGCTAACTCCAACTTATCTGTTTTGATCTATTTTTTTGAGAGTGATCTTCCAAGGTACATAGGGTGTCTAATACATCCATTGGCAAGCTAAAAGGGCCCACCATATACTCCTGGAGTTCATTTGGCTGGTGTAGATCAAGGATTTTGCAACACCTCTTCATCTTCAAACACATACTTATCCATCTCTTCATAGTGGTATCAGAGCAAGGTTGGACAACATGGCAGATGGATTTCCTTCATCAATTGACAAATTGGATAGAGGTAATTACTCAGCTTGGTCATTAAGAATGGAAGCTTATCTCCAAGGTAGAAGTTTATATGGTTATGTGGCTGGAGATGAAGTTATGCCAAGTTTCAGGAACAAAAGTCAACCAACACAAGAAGAGCAAGAAAGATTGAGCACATGGTGCTCCAAGGATGCACTTGCAAGGTCTTATCTCCTCAACTCTATCTCAGATTTTTTGTTGCCTCACATTAGAAGTTGTAAGACATCTCAGGAAGTGTGGGATGCACTTGAAGCTTTCTTTTCTTCAAGTACCAAAGCTACGAAGCATCAACTATGGCTGGAGTTCACAACTCTCAAGAAGGCTCCCAAACAAAATGTGACTGATTTTGTCACAAAGCTCAAGGACATAGCAGATCAGTTGGGAAGCATTGGAGAGGTAATAGATGAAGAGCAAATTGTAAGGCAGGTCATCAATGGCTTGAAGGCAGATGATAAGTGGGAAGCATTCACCACAGCTATGGATTTGTACATGGACATGCATGTACCTGATTTCAACACACTCATTGGACAACTACTTACTCAAGAGGCAAAGCTTATAAAAAATGGAGAAAGCTCTAAAGGTAATCAATCTTCAGCTTTATACACTGATAAAAGCAAGTCCAAAGATAACAAAGGAAAGGCAAAGAAAGTGGATGATGAAGCAGGTACATATCAAGCTAACTATGCAGGTAGAGGAAGACATGGCAGAGGTAGAGGAAGAGGAGGTAGACAAGGCAGGGGGAGATCCCAAGACTCCAACTCATGTTCTATTTGTGGATTAACTAATCATACAACTGAAAATTTCTTTAGGAATTCCAGGAATCAAAGAGGCAGAGGATACAATAGAGGAAGTTATGGCTACTCAAGAGGAAGGTTCAACAACTACCATGGCAACTACAACAACTACAATCATTCAAACTATCAAGGAGGCTACAAAGGAAGGAGAGACTACAATAACTACATAGAAGACTCATGAACATGGCTATGCCACAAGGTAAATCTGATGAGCATGTTTTCTACATAGATTCAGGTTGTTCAAATCATGTGGCAGGAAATGTGGCACTCCTATCAGATTTAGAAGATCCAAGGAATAAGCATGAGGTACAAACAAGAGATGATACAAAACATCCTGTGGAGAAAATAGGCAATGTCAAAGCACCCGATGGAAACATCAACCTACTTAGTAAGGTACTCTATGTCCCTACCATTACAAAGAATTTGATAAGTGTTGGGGAGATAGTAGAGAAAGGGTTGCAAGTCAGGTTCACAAAAGCAGGAGCATTTGTTGAAGATCCAAGTCAAGGATTCAGAAGAATTGCAAAAGGTGAAAAGACAGGTAGATTGTTCACATTTGAATTACAGGACACTAGAAACATTGCTCTCTTTAATTATGGTAGTCAGACACTCACAGAATTGGAAGTATGGCACAAAAGGTTAGCACATATTGGTGAAAGGTCATTAAAGCAAATCTGCAGGGACCAAAGTGTACTTGAACTCCCTAATTTGTCAAAGCAACATATGATTTATAAGTGTAGTGCATGTCAATTTGGAAAGTCTCACAGGTTACCATTCATGAAGAAAGGTTATATGCATGGAGATCTCGTGGAGTTGGTTCATACAGATGTATGGGGACCTAGCAAGGAAGCTTCAATATCTGGATCAAGGTATTATGTTTCCTTTATTGATGATTGCAGCAGATGGACTATCCTATTCTTTATGAAACACAAAGATGAAGTTTTTTCATGTTTCAAAAGATATTTGGCTCTTGTGGAGAATCAAACAGGTAAATCACTAAAAAGGCTAAGGTCAGATGGAGGGGGAGAATACTTCTCCCATGATTTTGATTCTTTTCTTCAAGAAAGAGGAATCAAAAGAGAGGTAACTACAAGGTACACTCCTGAGCAAAATGGAGTGGCAGAAAGGAGGAATAGGACAATTGTTGAAGCTGCAAGGTCTATGTTAAATGAAAAGCATTTACCTAATTACTTATGGGCTGAGGCTGTATCTATAGCCACTTACTTGATTAACAGGTTGCCTTCAAAATCCCTTGATGGGATGACTCCATATGAGGCTTGGAATGGAAGAAGACCAAGCTTAGATCATTGTAAAATTTTTGGATGTATTGCTTTTGCTCATGTTCCTTCACAGGTTAGAGGCAAGATGGATCCAAAGGCAGAAAGGTGTGTATTTATTGGATATGACAACAATCAAAAGGGCTACAGGTTATACAACCCTACCAACAAAGGATTCTTGGTAAGCAGAGATGTAGTTTTTTATGAGAACAATTCATGGTATGAAGATTCATGCAGGAAGATCAATTTACCATATGATCTTGAAGAAGATTTTCCAAAGCTTGGTAGAGAACAATCAAAGATTGAAGAACAAGACACCTCAGAGGATGATGAAGAATCTCACATGGAAAAGATCAAAGCATGGAAGTCTAAAGGTAAAGCAAAATTGCAGGAACTTGGACATGAGGAAGAATCATCACATCATGGCCTAAGAAGATCTATGAGGGAAAAGAAAAAACCAGAAAGGTATGGGTTTGACACCTCATTAGTAACTAAACATTCTATCTACATAGCACAGGACATAAACCAAGAGGAGCTATCATCATTTGAAGAGGCCAAAGCAAAAACAGAATGGAAGCATGCAATGAAGGAAGAGATTGAAGCACTTGAGGAAAAAAACACTTGGGATTTGGTGCCCAAGACTTCATCCATGAAGGTAATAGGCTCAAGATGGGTCTATAAACTCAAGAAGAATTCTGATGGTTCCATTAACAGGTATAAGGCAAGGCTTGTAGCAAAAGGCTTTGCACAAACTCAGGGAATTGATTATGAGGAGACCTTCTCTCCTGTGGCAAAGATGCCTACTATTAGGGTTTTGCTTAGTATTGCCTCTTCCAAGAATTGGAAGATACTTCAACTAGATGTAAAGAATGCATTTTTGAATGGTTGGATAACAGAAGAGGTATATATGGCACAACCACCTGGTTTTGAGAATCAAGTTTATCCTGATTATGTGTGTAAACTTAACAAAGCATTGTATGGTCTCAAGCAAGCTCCAAGAGCTTGGAATTTCAGGCTTGTTTCATTCTTGCAGGACAAAGGCTTTCAACCAAGCAAGGCAGATCCTTCACTCTTTATTAAAAAGAGTAATTCCGAGGTCATCTACCTATGTGTATATGTAGATGATATTATATTGACAGGAAATGATGCAGATGGTATGAAGAAGATCAAAGATCAGATGAGAGAAGAGTTCAAGATAAGTGATTTGGGTTCACTTACCTACTTCCTAGGTTTGGAAGTTGTCTACAAAGATCATGGTTTGTTTCTCACTCAAAGAAAGTACATTAAGGACATGTTGGCAAAATTCAAGATGCAAGATTGTAAGATTGCAAGTACTCCAATGGAGGTCAATCACAAATTGAGCTCACATGAAGGTGAACTCATAGAGGACATCACATCATATCAAAGTCTAGTGGGTAGTCTCAACTATGCCACATTGACAAGAGTAGATATATGTTACAGTGTGAGTGTGCTAAGTCAATTTATGCACACACCAAGGAAACCACATATGGATGCTGCCAAAAGGATTCTCAAGTATCTCAAAGGAACCATAAATGAAGGACTTTATTATCCTTATGTATCTGATTTAGGTTTGAAGCTATTTTCTGATGCAGATTGGGCTGGCTCCAAGGAAGATAGAAGGAGCACTTCAGGTTATCTTACCTTTGCAGGTTCAAAGCTTATTTCATGGTCATCCAAGAAGCAACCCACAATTGCTCTCTCTTCTACTGAAGCTGAATATAGAGGTCTTGCCATAGCTACACAAGAAGCTATGTGGATGAAGACATTATTCAAAGATCTTGGATTGGAGTTTGGAACTCCAACTATTTTTGGTGACAATATGAGTTCTATTCATTTGGCTGCTAATCCTATTTTTCATGCAAGGACTAAACATATTGAAGTTCATTATCACTATGTACGAGAGAAGGTTCTAAGCAAAGAGATTCAAATATCATATGTGTCCACTCATCAACAATGTGCAGATATTCTAACCAAAGCATTGGATGGTACAAAGCTTTGCAAATTCAAGGCTATGATAGGTTTGCAGGTAATCTTGGAAGATTGAAGACCTCAAGCATACTTGGCTTGAGGGGGAGCTGTTGGAGCAAGTTTATGAAAAGCCTAAGTATTGGCTTGAGTCCCACAAAGTCATAGAAAAAGCCTTAAAATGAAGACTATGTAAAGTTCACTTGTGAACTACCTCTTGTAATTTTTTGAAGAGTTTACTTAATGTAAAAGTAAGAGAATCTTAAGTGGTTGAGTCCACATGATCAAAAAGGAAAAGAGGAGCCACGAATTCGTGATTTGTGGTAGGTAGAGAATCAAATCAATCATTGATTGATTGGAGAGTGATTGAGAGAAGTTAGCCTCTCAAACTCAACTATAAATAGATGGCAGTTTTAGTCGTGGTTAGAGAGACCTATGTGAAGACCTCCAAGAGCCGAGCTTTATGCCATATCAAGGTGTGATTACAAGGCACACATATGTATCAGTAAGTCATTGTATTGTACAAGCAATATACTTTCATTTTCATGATTATTTGAGTTCATCTTTCCATGTTCTTGTGAAGTGTACTACTCATTGCCATTACTCTCAGTTTTCTCAGTCAGCTTGCAGAGATGTTTTCTCTGATCTTGGTGCATCATTTTCAGTGATTTAACTTGGTAAAGTTAGCTCTATAAGTCTACTATATGCTCATAAATTTTCATGTCATTTGGATGTTGCAATCTTCAGTTATGCTCATTTGAAGTCAATAGGGTCTGTTCATCTTCACCTCTCTGTCAGGTACCCGACTTTTTCACTCATCTTGTCAGAGGTGTTTCTCAGTGGTTACTTATCCAAACTCAGTGATTTAAAGCTTGTTGGATTCAACTTACTGTTTAGTATAACCATACAAATTTGCATCATCATTGGATTTCTACATTTTGAGTTATGTTGATTTTGCTGCTCACTGGTCTATTTCTGTAGCAGCCCGTGAAAATCGGGATGATGTCATCACTTGTTAAAACTCATTCTCAGTGTGTGGTTCATTATTTTTTATGAGATTACTCTTGAAAGTTAGATCTTTAAGTTGCCTAGACTTCCCCAAGAGGAATTGAGCTAATTGCTGCTGTGCTCAGAGAATTATGTAAAACACTGGACAGGTGTATGAGCCAAGAATAGCAAGTTTTCACCTCTAAGCTAACTCCAACTTATCTGTTTTGATCTATCTTTTTGAGAGTGATCTTCCAAGGTACATAGGGTGTCTAATACATCCATTGGCAAGCTAAAAGGGCCCACCATATACTCCTGGAGTTCATTTGGCTGGTGTAGATCAAGGATTTTGCAACACCTCTTCATCTTCAAACACATACTTATCCATCTCTTCACAGTGTTCTTCTTCTACAATGTAAAGTTTTGAGCAAGCAAGCACTCAATCTTTAAGCTGGAAGGTAAGCTACCTGTGGCTAAAAGAATTTCCATAAACAGGGTCTAGATTAAGAGAAGCAAGTGTTAGAAGTTACAGGTGTCTGAATCGACTTCTCAGAAGAGTAGTTTTAGACATAGGTGACTTGTTAAGTTCATTTCTCAAGATCTACTAAGTCTTTTGGAATGATTTAACTTGGAGAAGGTGCACAATCTATAGGCAACACCTTGTACAAAGTTTTATAAAAAACGTTACACAATTGATAAGTCAATGAGAGAGATATGTGCAGCAGACTTTCTATAGAATTATCTTCTTCACAGTTTATCCAAAATCTTTGTAATTGAACATTGATCCTCTAAATTAAGGAAGGTTTTGAGTTACTCTTGATATAGAGGTGTTGTAATTTCAAGAGTAGCTTGTTCTTTTGGAGATTAATACTCTCCATCAATTATCATATATACACACTTTTTTCCACACGTTGCATAAATTAGTACTTTTAAAGAGTAGCATATTTTCATATAAGTAATTATGCAAGTGTTGAAGAGTGCTGCATCCTTCAAGCATACTATGGCTGGGCTCATAACTGTTGTTATGACCATTGGAAACTTCTTCTATGCTCTTTCTTGCACACACTATTCAAGTGAAGGATAACTATACATGAAGTAGATTCTTCCTTTGCATCTGCATCGGTTGCAACCTCATCTCCCAACAAAAATCTCATATCTTATCTTATACTAAGTGCTTTGCACTTGCTCTATGGTCTCTGAGTTTGCTAGAGGAAGCTTCATGATTCTGCAGCAAGTCTTAATCAATATCTTCTCATACTCCATTCCTTCATTGTTCTCCCTCTACTCATCATAATGTAAGTCAGAAGTTGCAATTCTTGGTTTGTTTTGCGCCCACCTGTGAAATTGCCGAGAGAGAACTGTCATATAAGCACAACAAAAGTACATACGGGCTGATGCTATGAAGGAAATGGACTCACCCACACAGAATGGCACATCGTGGTGGCTGCATTCCATGTGCATTCCATGCACTTGCTAGCAGATTGTTGGAATATGTAACAGTCCATCGAGGTTACTGGTAAATGAACTCACCTCATCTTCTGTCACAGAGAAAGATGATACGCAACATCTGGTGTCCCTGGTTGCTCTGATTGGCGCTCCTACAAAGTGCTACACTTTGATGTAATATGATGAGCGATGGCCGAAAGCCTTTCTTTCTTTGTTGTCTTCACCAACATCATCGCTTCACTGAAAATGAGAGAGAGACAGAGAGCATGAAAATGAGAGAGAGACAGAGAGAGAAAGAAAGAACAACGAGAAGTGGTTTTGTGTTCTTTCTTTCTCTCTCTCTCATGCTCTCTGTCTCTCTCTCATTTTCTCCTTGTGAGAAAATGAGAGAGAGACAGAGAGCATGAGAGAGAGAGAAAGAAAGAACACAAAACCACTTCTCGTTGTACTCGTATTCTGCTCACCTATGCATCTGATGTTTCTTGAATAGAAGGAAGCTATGTCTTGCACAGCACGGAAGATGCTAACCATGCTCGCAGATTTCACACTATTCATGGGATAAGCTTTGCCATATTCATTGCACACAGCGCCAATTTTGGTCTCTACTCATAGCCTTTGATGATGCCATTAAGATATTTTAATGCTCTCTTTGCTCTGTATACGACGTGAAAGTCGCATTATCTGATCATGATGTGATGTACAAAGTACTGACATGACTCAATCCTCCCATTATCTTTTGTCAGACGAAAAACGTGCACTCACAAAGTTTGCCGTTGTTTTTCTCTCACTAAAAGGAGAACGCCTACCTTTATTTTCAGAGATCTTTTGAGTTGTCCCATACTACATTAAATCTGTACTGCGTACGTGAAGAGCTATTCTTCATTTTATCCCTCCACCCATCTGTTCATAGATGCGCATCCCTTGACGCTAAAAGATTAACTCTATTATTTTACTACCCTAATTGTATGTACAAAGGGATGAATGGATCTACATTGGCTTTCACAAGTATAACAAGATAAGCTTATGGCCTATTTGTGCACAATATTTTGTAAAGTATTAGACACTGCCACCTCTATAAGTGGTAAGACCTTCTTATAAAATTATCATACATTGAGCATACAAACCTTCTTTTTTTCAGGTATGCATTTTTGACAACTCCTCAATAAGGGTTCCTCTCTTTTCACTATGGAAGACAAGCATGAATCAACCTTTAATGGCCAACACTTTCACACATGGCAAGTCAAAATGCAATACAAGCTCATGAAGAAAGGCCTATGGGGTATTACTAGTGGCAAGGAGAAGCAACCAACGATGAGAGAAGGTGAAGCTAATTGGAACCTCAAAGACGAGAAAGCACTATCCACCATCGAACTTGGCTTAAGTGATCAATATGTGCATCACATCAATGAGAAGGGCACCACTTATGATGCATGGACAAAACTAGATCATCTTTTTGGTTCTAAGGCTAAATCTTCAAAAATCACACTCCTTATGAACTTGTTTGATCTCAAAATGGAGCCCAACTCCTCTCTTGCTTCACATCTCAACAACTTTAAGAGTATGTGTAATCAACTTATGGACATTGAAAAGAAACTTAATGAAGATGTACTCATTGCATTACTTCTACGAAGTCTTCCCCAGGAAGCATATGGCCACATTATCACCACACTTCGGCTTCTTCCACAACCAACCCTCAACGATGTTGAAGCCACTCTACTTGATGAAGAAAAGAACCTTCAAAACCACAACCCCTCTCAAGAGAAAGCTCTTTTCAGCAAGAAGAAACCTCTTCCTACAAAGTACAAACCATGTCGCTTATCCAAGAAAACCAATCATCTTGAAGAGAAATGCTACTACAAAGCCAAGAGATATGCCAACATTAGTGAAGAACGGAGTGATGATGAGATAGATGAATCACCCAAAGCAACTATTTGTAAAGAATATCTCTTTTAAAGCATCTGATCAGCATTACCTACCTCATGTTATAAACCCTTCTATATGTCTTGGGATTCCATATGTCCCAAGATCCCAGATATGTCATATGTCCATTGCCTAATGGTGGAGAAAGGTGTGAGCTAGAGTGTAGGCCTCACACACACACTCAGAAAGTACAATGAATAGCTCGGGATTGATGAGTCTTACCCGCAACTTTTTCCTAGAAGTTTATATAGATGTTCACTTCCAAGTTGAATTTGAATTCAAATTGTTGGCTCTCTAAAAATTGATCCTCCATTATAGGAGATATTCCATTAATCAACTCCTAACTTTTCCACGAGTTCTTCTTGGTAGGTGTTTACAAAGATTTCAAGTCAAATATGACTTTTACAAAGAAGACAAAATGGTAATTAACCATTAACATTGATTCCTATGCATCTTCATATGTGTATGAACTACAAGCCAAATGTGTAGGCTTGTGAATTGCACCAACACTTCTTTAGCTGCTTCTACAAGTCCTTTGTATTTTGCTTCAGCTGATGACAAAGCCACTACATGTTTCTTCTTTGAGCACCAGCTTACGAGCTTATCACCGATGTACACCATGTATCCATGTGTTGATCTTCTATCACCTCGACTTCTAGCCCAGTCTGAGTCACTGGATGCTTTCAACTTTATATCTAAAGTAAAAGGATAACATAATCCTTCCTTTATAGTTCCCTTTATAAATATGAGAACTCTCTATCCTGCATTCCAATGTTGGATCTTTTGGACTGCATGAATTGCGAAATAACTCCCATTGCGTAACATCAAGAGATGAGAGAAGATGCAAGGGTAGGAGAAGAGACACAAGATCCTAAGCACACACACACACATACACACACACACACACACACATATATATATATATATATATAAGGCTTTTGGATGTGAAAGGCAATGATGTACATGCATGTACTAGCAATTCTCTCACCATAACATATCATATTTATCTCGAAAAGTTTGCTACAAGGCACATAGGTATTCCAACTGCATACTTTTTTGTACATTTAATGCATGTGATATCTTGTAAGAAGGCTTATCTAATGTGATTTATGTGTTTCAAATATCATTGCTATATTCTTCACGTATAGTTAGAAACAGCTATTCTTGTGAAACTCAATGTTTTGCTTAACATAAGATCATAGGTAGTCTATATTAAGGAAATTATTTTCTTGGTCCTATAAGATCCAATAGGAGTGATCTTTAGCTTGTTAGAAAGCGACATATGACTACTATGTGTGGGTGAAATTTCAAAGTCAATGGATCTATGATTTGTGACTCAATCAAGTTTTAATAAGTGAGCACCTAACATGACAATTTCTAGAAGAGGTTCATTAACTTTTCCCATGGATATTGGAGTGAAAATTCTCCACATTTGATATCAGATCTTTATTAAGAAGAGAACATGGTGTCATGAAGAAGAGAACCTTGTGAAGACTCAGAGAAATCAAAGAAAATCTTGGAGCTACGAGCCAATGATTCTACATGGAGTGTGCAACATTCATGCTATTGCAAAGGTATCGAGATGAAGTTTTTGTATGTAAGACAATTTTTGGCTTTATTATTTTGAATTCATATACTCTCTTGTACTACTATCTCTATATATGTTTCATCATTGAGTCTTGCTATAAGTGATACCAATCACTTGAATGAAGCCTTCTGATGAGCCTATAGAAGAAGATGAAGTTTCAAGTAAAGAATCTTGGATGCGTAACTACATCTAGTTGTAGATGAATATTGTATGCATGCTTTAGATATTCAATTCACGAAAGCATGTGAACAACACAAGGAAGAAGAAGAAGCTTGGAGCACAACACACAATACTGAATGAATTACCACTAGAATGTACAATTATAAGTATCCCATTAGGGCAATAGGCGTATATACAAGCCAAGGGGAAAAAACCTCCTAAAGAGGGAAAAACATGTGCGGCCAGTCTAAGAGTGTTCACACACATCACTACCTAAATATATCAACAAATCCCCCCTGGGAGAGACGCGGTGAACAAGGATCTGGCACTCATGTATAAGGAAGTGTCAAGCTATGTAGAATTAATCCACAAAAGGAAGTAAGCCCAAAGCTTTGAGGAAAGCTTCCAACTTGTTCCTAGGTAGAGCCTTCGTAAAAAGGTTTGCAATGTTCTCCTATGTGGGCATATATGCCAGGCTAATCTCCCCAGCAGCGAACCTCTCTTTGACATAATGATAATGCACCTCATTGTGCTTAGTGTGAGCATGGAACATAGGGTTCCTCACAACTGCCAATGCGCTCTAACTCTCAACAAAGATGGTGGTGGCAGAAGACTGACCAACACCCAAATCAGCCATAAGGAATCTGAGCCACACACACTCAACAATTGTTCTGAAGGCTGCCCTATACTCAGTCACATCTGAAAGTGGCCATAATAGGCTGCTTCTTGCTCAACCAAGATATACATGAGCTACCAAGCATGAAGGAAAAACCACCAGTGGACACACGAGTGTCATAGCAACCAACCCAATCACTATCAAGAAAAGCATGCAAATCTGGTGGTAGTGATCCTCCCTTGGGATAAAACAATCCAAGTAGCCGAGTACCACTCAAGTAGCAAAAGATGCGCTTAACCACCTACCAGTGCTTGACACCTAGGCAATGCATAAACCTGCTCATCTGTGAGATAGAAAATTGAATATCTGGCCAACTAATGCATAAGTAAGTCAAGCATCCAATAGCCTGCTGATAGAGAATAGCATCAAATGCATCTCTAACATCATGAAGACTCAATTGTAAACCTATCTCCATAGGAGTGGCAATAGGCTTACAGTCTTCAAGGCCAAAATGCTGCAATAAAGTGTCAATATATTTCGTTTGACACAAAGCCATTCCACCATCAACTTGCAAAACCTGAATGCCCAAAAAGTGATGCAAATGCCCCAAATCAGACACCTTAAATGAGGCATGCAAATCAACCTTAAAATTAGCAATATCCATGTCATGAGAACCAATGAGCAGCATGTCATCAACATACACCACAATGATTAGAAGCACATCATTAGCACGCTTAACATATAAGGTGCTTTCAGTTGGACTATTCTCAAAACCATGTGCAATCATATAGGCATGTATCTTCTCATATCAAGCACGTGGTACTTGCTTTAAAGCATATACTACATTCTTTAACTTGGACACCTGGTTTTCATGCCCTTTTTGCATAAAGCCATGGGGTTGAAAAACATACACTTCTTCATGCAAGCCACCATTTAGAAATGTTGTTTTAATGTCCGATTGATGTAAATTCCAACCATGATGAGCTACAGGTGAACAGATGTTATGAATAGTAGTCATTCGCCAAGTACAAGCAAAGGTTTCATCAAAATCAATGCCTCTTTCCTATGCATAACCCTTTGCAACAAGCCTAGCCTTATACTTGTCAACCGTTCCATCAGGTTTACACTTCAGCTTGTTATCTCACTTAGTGCCAATGGCCTTCTTGCCAGAAGGCAAGTCACATAAAGACAAGGTATCATTTTTCATGATAGCATCATATTCAGATTGCATTGCATATTCAGAAGTGAAGAAATTGTGCTTCAATGTAATATTTTTGGTTGCCCCACTATCAAAATACCAAACATCTGAGTCTTATAGACATACACTGCTCATGAGAAGCTGGTTCAAAACTAAAAATAGTAGTAAACACCCATTCTTCATTTTGCACAAGATTTGCAGACTCTGTTTTTAGTGTACAGGCCTCTACAACAACCATTCTAGCCCCTTTTTTCTTTGCCTCTTTTGTAGCCAGTTTTGGATAGCTCTTTATGACATGATCATTTCCTTTATAGTACTTATAAAAGAATTTCTTCTTTTTTGATTTCTTCTCATATTTGTCTTCCTTCTTCAAATGTGTAGCATTTGTAGACTTTTGCTTACTAGTAGATGAGCTCCATTTACCTTTGCCCTTCTGACTAGCCAATAAAGCTTGATCTGCAACACGCATAATGGACCTGTTCTGCCTAGGCTGGTCTTCTTGCAATAGAAGAGAGAGTAACTCCTCAAATGACAAGGCATTTGGATTGCCTTTCATCATTAAGCGAAGAGTAGAAGCTAAACTTTGACATCAATCAGGTAGACCATTTAGAACGGTCTACAGAAGTGAGCTATCTGATATAACTTCATCAATAGAAATCAACTGTTCCTTCATATCTTTGATCTTTTTTAGAAAACTATCCATAGAATCACCTTCATTCATATGCTCACTCTCCAAGTGTTTTTGGAGGTAAGCAATACGAGCCTCATTCCAAGCCTGGTATGATGTGGTAAGTGCATCCCAAGCATCCTTAGTTGTTCTTCAAGAGTGAATGTGAGGAATAATGGCATGTTTGATAGAAAAGGCTATCTTTGCATGTGCGTGAGCATCTTTGCCATCCCAATGAATTTATTTGCTGTAGATCTATAGAAACCGCAGAACGAACAAGAATCTAAAGAATATCAACATGTTCAATTCAATCTACATGAACTTCAATACCTATATTTGCAGGTGTAATAAGATGTTTTTCAACACCCCGCACAGTGTTCCACAGTCCTTTTGCAACCAATACATGTTGCAGCCCACAATGGATAATTGGTACCGTCCAACTTATCCTCAATAGCCAACATATGGAATACATCACTAGTTTCAACCATGGCCACTGACTAAAATACCCTGATGTAGAAAAATGACTGTATCTGAAAAAGTTGAACAGAAGTACCCAGAAACCTATAGCAAACTTTGAGACGCTTATATTGGTGAACCGAAAGCTGTATATATATTTGGCACAAAAAGACAAAATAGCTTGCACAAGCACTGCGATAATGCATTCGGAGGCCAAAATGAGCTCAGATTGTTGTTTTGATCTCCTAATCACCTTGAGTATGCTCATCAATTTTTGTGCGATTCTAAGACTGTGATGGGAGGGGTGTCGATGACGCCTTAGATGAAGCGGTGACCTACTCTGATACCAATTGTTGGAGTTAGACGTCTGTGGAAGCACGTGAATAGCACAAGGAAGAAGAAGAAGCTTAAAGCACAACACACAATACTAAATGTATTACCCCTAGAATGTACAAAGATAAGTAGCCCGTTAGGGCAATAGGTGTATATATAAGCCGAGGGAAAAAACCTCCTAAAGAGGGAAAAAAGTGCCCCGGTTGTCCTAGAGTGTTCACACATCACTACCTAAATATATAAACAAGAATGGCATTGGAACTACCCAACACATGTAACAAAATTGATCAAAATCCATAAAACATATTTTTGTCTCATTTTCTGAGGCATGAAAACCCCATTTCAAAGGTGACGGTAGTTGTTTCATCAAGATACTGAGAGTCTGATGTATCCACAAGGCTCAGAAAGATGACAGAGTTCTAAGTATTCACATTGGCTGGTTGTAGTTGTTCGAATGTAGCCCTTCCATTCAACTAGCTCTAGTAAAACAAGTAGATGTTGATCTCTCTGTGTCTATTATCTCTGCACAACATTTGCTCAAATAAAGTCTGTCACATGTTGGACATGCTCCTCTCGCTTGGAAATCAAAGCCAAAACTTCCATCTGAACCACAAAAAAGGAATCTGAGGCTCTTCTTGTGGTCATATTTCAAGTTACATGTGCCATAGACAATAGTACCTCCAATTTTTGCGAGTCTAGCATCTTGTTTGTGTGACTAGAAGATGAGGTCTAAGAGTAGAAAATACAACTTTCCCTAGCTTAGAGAAGGTTGCTTCTCTTGCACTCTCTGTAGAATTGAGAGCTACTCTTGTGATTGAGTGCATAGAGCCAATTGACACTTATAGTGTGGCTTTCTAATGATGAGTTGATGTGTTATTGTAGATGTGTGTTCAATTTCATGAGAAGTTGAAGTGGATGTATTATGGAGTGCATGCCAAACAAGGAAATAGAGTATGTTGCACATATGAACAGAGTTTGGGTTCCTCTCTCTTTCTAACCTTTCCTTTTTCCTTTTTTAGAGAAGGAAAGTGAAGAACCTTGATGCTTAGAGAGTTCTTCTCTCTCACAAGTGACCTTATTCATCTAATATATACAGGGTTGTTCTCAATCAAGTCCCACTTGATGAGTGTGATGTGCACACCATAGAAGCCTATTTCATCTTGTTTGTAACTTTCATGCTCCACCTTTTCTGGATCACTTCCTTTGATTGTGAGCAAAAAAACATTCCTTAGAGGGGAAATACACAACGTACTTCTCAACTCTCAAACGAGTGCAATTTTCTCTCTCCATAATCATAGGTATGGATTGATGCAAAAAGAATAGAATCAAAATGCAAAAATGAGTGATGAAAAAAATAAGGAAACAGAAAAACTAATGACACAAATCCATATTAAATGGAGGTGTAATAAGAAAATGAGAAATGCAAGTTGTGCTCGTAAGAACTTTTGTGTTATAGATTGAATAAGGGAGGGAGGGACGAACAAAGAAATGAAATCATGAAGAAAATTAAGAACCAAGAAATTGAATCTCACATAAAATTACCTATGCTCTCATACCATGTTGAAATGAGAAAAAAAATACTCCTATTCTCCTTACATACATACATCTAACAAGCTATGGAGGAAGGAACAAACGAAATCAAAACATGATGAATGAATCAACTTATATAAGATACTCTATGAGCATGCAGACTCCATGAGAAGAGAGTGGGCACTCTTGCCACAAGCTTGAGTGAATGTACTTGTGGGAAAGAAGTGAGGTCCTCCTTATATGGATTTTAGGATGGATCTCCTTGCATGTGGAATATATGTTCTTGCATGAGAATGAATGTAGACTTGTACAAATGGGTGGAGCATGGAACTTTCAACACTTTCAACTCATCTATGGTTGAACATGAACAACCTTTGATGGTTCAATATAATTCTAAAAATCCACATAAGCATGTACACAAATCACCAATCATTCAAGAACATATTCCATGGAACATGTACAAATACTATCGATGACAACACATGCATATATTCTTGCATGTTAGATATCAGTTATCAATTGTTTGATGGCTATGTGTTCTTTAACAAAAGAGCACATTATCCAAAGGTTGGATATGGGAACGGGGATTATGAATGTGATTACCAAACTCACAACATGTATTTATGTCCTTGAAGTTAATTTCATACACTTATAGGTTTTGGTTCATAGACATTGTAGAGAGTGTCTGACTTCTTTGTTATATACTTCTTTGAAATAATAGTAAACTTTAGACATACAAGTCTGCAGACTACTAATCAATTATCATTACCATACAAAATCTACTTACAGTCTTCAATCTTCACACTAGGTTACAATACTTTTGCATTCTCCCAATTTTGTAAGATAGAGTTACTCTCATCAGATTCCTAAAAAATCACCATTCCGCTTAGACAAACTTCTCTAAATACCATACCATTTTCCTTTCTTCTCTCTTCATAATACTTCCCACTGTTTCAAACTTTGGAATTAAGAAAACACTAGACTTCCAAAAACTCTTCATATCTCCGTAAAATAACCCCCTTTTCCTATTACAAGTAAAAATATTACAAAGGTTGTAGCTAGTCCATTCTGATGGCTAACACTGGCACGCATAGTGGATCCAAACCCATGAAATTACAAAATGATCTGTGATTACAAGTCATCATAATTATTTAAAGCTCGGGATTCATTATTCACTCTATATCATATCCAATTTCCTTGAACATTTCTTCAATATTATCTTTGGCTAGTCTGATTTCTGGAGCCAAAAACTCCTTTGGTTCTTGCAACTATTGGCTCACACTTTGATAACTTATGGCTGCTACTTCCAGTTCTAAAAACCTATTTTGTAACTTTTCTAACATAATATCAAAGTGATAGTAATATCGGATATCTTTTCTATATAACTCTCTGTTAGTTTCTTTGCTTCATCCAACACTCAAGCTTGCGCCTATAGGGAATACTGTCACAAGCACCAACAACTCCTCTTATCTTGTTATGGGACTTGGTAAGATCATTCTGACTACTGCCGATGGTAGTTGATTCACTTTGTCAGATGCTTTATTTGTGCCAGGAATCAAGAAAAATTTGTTATTAGTTTCTGCATTAGCCAAGATTGGCTTGGTTGTGAAATTTGATGATGACAAATATACAGTCATGATGTGTCCAATGGCGATGTGATTATTGCCACTGGCATTTTACGTCGTGGTTTGAATAAGCTCATAGATTATGAAATATTTTTTAATGATTCAACATGTGCAATACATGATTCTCAAGCTATGTCAGATGGAAAGCTTTAGCATGCACGCTTTGGTCATCTGAATTTTGCTAGTTTGTTATGCCTATAGAAATCTGAAATGGTGTCCTCTTTTCCCAAACTTGAGGCACCTAGTAAAGATGTCTGTGAAGGTTGTATTTTGCGCAAAATGGAGCATTCCTCCTTTCCAAAAGATGGTTTAGTTCGAGCTACTCAGAAATTGCATGTTGTTCACAATGATGTTTGTGGTCCTATGCAGACACCCTCTTTTGGAAACTATCTTTACTTCATGACTTTCATTGATGATTTTTCCAGGCATGCATGTGTATATCCATTGAAGGCAAAGTCCGAAGTGTTTATGTGCTTCAAACAATTTTTGGTTTTGGCTAAAAATCTGTCAGCATGTAAAGTCTTCTGAATTTAATACATTATTGGTTGAACGTGGGATAAAACATTAGTGTATAGTGCCATATACACCTCAATAGAATGGAGTTGTTGAACGGAAGAACATGTCACTTATGGAGATGGTGAGGTGTATGGTCAAGAGTCAGGCTTTAGCACATAGTTTCTGGCTTGAGGTTGTCTTGTGTGCAGCATATGTACTTAACAGGTGTCCCACTAAGACACTACAGTCTATCACTCCATATGAGGCTTGACATGGTCGCAAGCCATCTGTTGCTCATCTACATGTTTTTGGTTTTCTAGCATATGCATTAGTGCCTGAAAAACATCGCAAGAAGTTGAATGATAAAGTAGTAAAATGAATTTTTGTTGGATGCAGTTTTGAAAGCAAAGGCTATCGTGTGTATCATCCACAGACTAAACGCATTCTGGTTCTAGAAGAGGATAGTCTGTAATCTTCAAAATATCCACAACTCTTTCTTGTTGAACTTCCATCTGAACAGATTGATTCTCTTGCTTCTTTTCTAAATCAATCATTGTTTCCAAGGTAACCAAGCTTTCACCGGATATCAAAATTTTATCAAACGGTGCTGAAGAACTTTCTAATATTTCTTGCACACTAAAAACTAGGGAATGTGTCCGTTCTAATGTTTCCTTTAGATGAGTTGTAAATGTTTGGTATTGGTGTCCCTTTGGTGTTACCATGTGGTGCACCTAATACTTGTTCACTCATATTGGTTGCTTATCACTCTTATACCTTGATATGTCTCCCCAAATCTCCTTATTAGTATGTAGTCTGTGAACACCAATCCCCAATGGAATCACTAGTGTTAGCCTCTCTTCCCTCTGTTCCGATTAAGGATAGGAGTAGATCAACTAAGGGTTCTTAGGTGGGATAAATTAGATTCTAAGCCTCTTAATTTCTCCACTTTGAAATTACGATAAATCAATTACTATACCAAATAACTTTATAGTTCTGTAGATCTTTAGCACTACATGTTTGGAATACACAGATTGTACCAGACACTATTCTGCACTATTCATCACTGAACTAATAGTATTGACTACATGACTGAATATATTAACACAAAGTTAAATCATCAAGGTAGTAAACTTATCACTCAACATTGCACTTTTCTTACACAGACTCCGTAATAAATTATGACTCCTTTTCTTACAATAACTTGATACCAGGCAGACCAGACAAACGTATCGAATAATCAAAATATATGAAAAATTATGTGCCCACAGCATCACTTGCTAAACAATCCCATGTAGTCTGTTCGTTTGTCTTGCACAATAGGCCAAAAACACATTTTCATTAATAGTCAGAAGGTTACATTGTATAGTCCTGCCTTTTCTGTCAAGAGTGTTCACTAAATTTACATACAACTCAAAATACTAAAGCATTGAAATTACAAAACATTGTCCCCAACAACCTAACACTATTTATGTGTGTATTATGTGATTATTTTTTTGTTCATGTGTATATGTGTTTATGCTTACATATGTGTGTGTTTATGTGTGTATTTATGTGTATATATGTCTAAATATGTGTGTGTAAGCTTGTATGTATGTGTATGTGTGGGTGTCTGTGTTTATGTATGTATGTTTATGTGTATATCTATATGTCTTTATGTATTTGCATGTGTATGTGTGTATATATGTGTTTGTTTATGTGCATATGTATTCGTGTAAATATGTGTATATGTGCATATAAATGTATGTGATTGTGTGTATATATATGTGTAGGTGTGCATATGAATGTTTATTTCTTTATTTATTAGCTATATTAATCAAATCAACTCCTTACTTGGAATTTGTTTTTGAAAATTTTCAATATTGATGATTTTTTTGTAATTAAATTGAATAAATAAAACATAAATAAAAAATAAAAAAATTTCACTTACTTGAAGATCATTAATGTGAATTGAATTTATGTGAACTATGTTAGCTTTAATCTGTAGATCAAAGGCTAATTAATCATTGACATACTTCATAAAAAAAAACTTAATGTTAGGAAACTCCTCATAGAAACTCTCTCAAGATTTGGACTCATGAATAATGTGTGTGCCACTCTCCTCCTATCAATAATATTATCCCCTTGCATTCAAAATAGAAATGCTCTAGAATGTTCTAGTGCTGACATGTGGCCACCATGCAATACTCATCCCTATTACTATTGAATACCATAGGATATCCCCCAAGCTAGCGACCTTGGTTATGACTAGCCCTTGTCCCACGCACACACACACATGGAATGGTCTCTCTAGACCAATGTCTAACACTCTCTCCCCCTTCTAAAGATCATTATCCTCAATGATCAATGAGGGAAATTACTTGCGAACTAGAGTTCTGATTCCCAAGTAGAATGTGTAAGTGGAAATCCTCTCTAGGCTACCAGATACTCCTCGATGACACAGTTTATCAATTTTTTCTATCTTCGATCTAGTATCCTATCTCGAGAATGATCTATGCTATAAATCTTTTTGCAAAGAAAAAATACCCTCCATTATATTATCCTCCCTAGAAATATAATTTCTAAGTTTAAAAACATGAAAAACTAGATGGAGTCCACAATCTAGAGGAAGCTCTAATCCGTATGCTACATCACTAAGCTTCTTAACTGGCTTCTTAACTATCTTTGAAGGTCCACAAAACCTTGGTGAAAGCTTAGTATAGTTCCCTATGGATAGTGAAGTGGATCTAGCCAACACTTGAAGGAAAAATCTATCTGCTTCCTCAAAGACTCTAGGAGACCTTTTCTTGTCACCATATTTGTTTCCCCTATCAGCTACTTACTGAAAGAACTTGGAGAAGCTTGTAGAAGGTAGAAAAGTGCGTTTCGAAGCGATGAAGTTTGATCAAGCCAACCGGCACAAGACCAGCCCTTGCGCTTATGGAGACTCAAATAGACCTTATAAGCATGTGATAAGTGCAAAGAAACACACTATGTACTTTGGAGCATCAAGGATAATGAGTCGATACAAAATAGATAGGTTCGTAGGTCGACTAGCTCAAAAAACTTACTATCTATGGAAGAGACAATGAACTTTGAATGCCCATAGCGACCAGCGTGATTACAATTAGAAAAAGTCATTTTATGTGAGTGATACACATAGGGTTGAGTGTATAGAATGCACAAAAGTATAAGGAATAAGCAAAATATGCTATAGGAATGAATGCGACATTCACCGATGGTACTTCTTATTTTTCAGGAATACGCAGAGATTGACCCCAAGACAGAAAAACTCAGATTTCTCCCAATCTACTGAACCAAATGCTATGAAATTTGTAGGCATAAACTAGAAACTAATAGCTTTCCAATGAGCCATCTTGCACGCAATTTGGAGCTCTAAAGAGAGAGTCGTAGCCTCTGCAAGATTACTGTTGGCGAAGAAGATGATGCAAAGAATTGAAGGAGCAAGACAATGATGGCCACGAGTGTATGCACATTGCTTCCATGTATTGTACAAGTGATTTCAAGTCTTTATATAGAATCTTTCCACGACTTCTATAAGTGAAATTTGAATTCAAATAAAGGTGGGAATGGTTGTTGGAGGGAATCACTTCACTTTCCTACAATCTAGGAAAAGTGAAGATCTAGTTTGATTTACTTTTAGGTGATTGATTGCTTGATTGAATGCAACTTTAATCACCACAAATTCGTGGGCTTTGGGCTCTATCTTTCTACCTTTACATGTGTAAAGCTCAAGGCTTTTACAACGGTAAATGAACCATCAAAAATCGTTTAGAAAAATACAATAAATGAGCATAAGAAAAAGAACTCTCCAATGGATATTCTTTCGATGCGATAGCCTTTGATGTAGATCAAGTCCACCTCAAGCAAAGTGTAAGCTTGATGTTCCAACAGGTCCCCCTCAAGCTAAAGTGTGCTTGAGTCTTCATTCTCTGATAGGTTGAATACCTGCCATAGCTTTGAATCTACAAAGCTTTATTCCATCAAGTGCCTTCATCATCATATCTGCTACTTGCTTTTCAGTAGGAACAAAAGAAATGTCGATCTCCTTTGCCATGAGCTTCTCCCTTATGAAGTGGTAATGGAATTCTATGTGCTTGGTTCTCGCATGGAAAATAGGATTTGCCACTAGATGCATGAAAAACTTACATTATCTCCAAATATGTGAGGTTTGGAACTCACAAGTCCCAAATCTGTATACAATGCTTTTAACCATATTGCCTCTTGAGTTGTTATGGTCAAGCCTTTGTACTCTGCTTCAGTCGAGGATAAAGAAACTATTGGTTGCTTCTTTGAACTCCATGACACTAGCTTCGAACCTGCAAATGCTAAGTAACCAGATGTACTTTTTCTATCATCCTTAGCTCCTGCCCAATCTGCATCTGAGTAGATTTTGATATCCAAATTTGTAGAGTAAGGATAGAATATACCTTCGTTGATTGTACCTTTGAGATACTTAAGTACTCTCTTAGCCGCATCCATGTGTGGTCTTCTCGGTGAGTGCATGAACTGACTAAGCACTCCCACACTATATGAGATGTCTACCCTTGTATGAGTAGCATATATCAAGCTACCTACCAAGCTTTGATACTCTTTAATGTCCTCAATTTTCTCACCTTCATAAACGCTTAGTTTATGATTCATCTCCAAAGGTGTACCTGCAGGTTTAGTGTTCTCCATTTTGAACTTGAGAAGAAGATCTTGAATGTATCTTCTTTGAGTCAAATACATTCCGTCATCTGTGTATATCACCTGCATACCTAGGAAATATGTGAGCTCACCTGGGTCACTAATTTTGAACTCCTCTTGCATGTGTCTCTTGATCCTTTGAATGCCATTTAGATCATCACCTGTCACAATAATATCATCTACGTATACACATAGATAGATAACCTCATTGTGATACCTTTTGATGAATAGAGAAGGATCTGAGCTGCTAGCTTTGAATCCTTGATCTTGAAGATATGTAACCAACCTATAATTCCAAGCTCTTGGATCTTGTTTCAATCCATACAATGCTTTCTTAAGTCTGCAAACATAAGATGGATGATTAGGGTTTTCAAAATCTCGTGGTTGTGACATGTATACCTCTTCACTTATCCAACCATTTAAGAATGCATTTTTCACATCAAGTTGGAGGAGTCTCCAATTCCTTGCAGCAACTATACTTATCAATGTCCTGATTGTAGTCATCTTTGCAACTGGTGAGAATGTTTCCTCATAGTCTATACCATGAGTTTGTGAGCATCCTTTGGAAACTAATCTTGCCTTATACCTGTGAACTGATCCATCTGAATTTCTTTTAACTTTATATACCCATCTGCAACCAATTACCTTTTGATTTAGTGACATTGGAACCAAATCCAAAGTGTCCATCTCCTTCAATGCATCTATCTCTTCGTTCATGGCCTTTTCCCAATTAGGGTTTCCCTTTGCCTCTTCATAGGTTGAGGGTTCCTTTGAAATAGAGTCTTTTGCCAAGTATATTGAATGCTTCGTAACAAATATGGAACCATATCCATACCTTTTTGGTTGTTTCTTCTCTCTTGCTGATCTTCTAGTGCTTGTTTTGAGCATTCTCCAACCTCTTGCATGTTTGCTTTGCCTCTTGACTTTCATAGCTTGTAATCCTTTTCTCTTTCATCTTGGTGTTGCAGAGCTAAAGAAAGCACAAAGCAGAGAAAAAGACGGGCCCCAAAATTTTTCCGATTTGGACATCATATTTTTGTATCATAATCATTCTTGTAATATATTTTCCGTTGTAAATGCACTAGAGGAGTCCTCTAGATGCATCCCCACAGAAGATTGGAGATTTACCCATGTAAAATAGTAGGAAATCAGTCTTTTAGTGAATAAAGTGCCGGTCTCTTGTGTGAAAGGACCATTTTTAGGGCACTAGTATATAAGTCAAATGTGACTCTTTGTAAAGAACTTTTTGCCATTGTGAGAATAGAGAGCACAAAAATTCGAATTTGTGTCTTCTTCACTCTGTATCTTCTTCTCTGTGAGCTTGTATGCATGTGTATTGCTTGGAAAGAGTGCTTGTGAGTGTTGTCTATCCATGAAAGTGTTTATTTGCTGTAGGTAAGGTGTGTGCGAAGTGTAGGAAGTGCTGAAGTGTAGGAAAGTATTTCCCGCGACTCCGTATTTTGCTCATAACTTGAAGTAGGAGCGTCGGAATTGAGTGAAACCACTGCCATTGGATGCGTCTTCTCGAGAGCTTCGAAACGCATATGCTATTCGCTATATTTGGAGCTTGGAGATGGGAGAAAAGTCCAAAATACTGACGGCTGCTGCACCAAGTATCGTTTCGCCTTGACCAACAGTTGGAGCTTGTTTGGATAAGTCTTTGCCTTATTTACACTCTTTGAGTAGTTCATTTGCATTGATCATTACATGATTGCATGTCCTCATACACTCGGCTAGGTTTGTATACTCTTTGGATTGATAATTAAAAGCGTGTATCCCCACTATATGCACTTGAGAGGGGATTGAGGTATACTCTCTTTCTCCGCAAGTCCCTAAGTTGGTACTTAGGTCAACACACTTTTTGGCGCCGTTGCCGGGGAGGAACGAATCAAACCGAGGCATTCGTGTGATGGTAAGTAGCTTTTTTGCATTGAAGTAAGTGGAGGAGTGGAAATCTTCTCTTCTTTGGTAAGTCATTTTCAGTCGCACTTGCTACTTCTCATTCTTGGAGTGTGTGTAGTGAGTTGTTAGTTTAGGGAAGTGAGTGGAGTGAGTAGAGTAGTAGTGAAAGAGTAGGTCAAGTCATTGGAGTAGGAGTGAGTCATAGATTAGTGGAATTTGTCCTTTTTTGAAGCAAGAAAACCTCAAGTATAAAAGCCCAAAAATCATTTTTGCAATTCACTTGCCTAGAAAGCAAGTATCGTGAGCTGCAGTGTCGAGTATCGTGAGGGCTGCGTCAGAGATCGTGTGAGCAAACGGGCAAGCTGGGGTTGCACAGAGCAAGGGGAAGTGACAAAGAGATTATAGGAGCTACCAAGGTAAGCTAACCCACCCTTTTGATCAAAATTTCTCAGCAAATCAATTTAGGAAAGAAAAAACGATCTACGTCAGGTATCGTTTGGTACTGACAGAGGTGAAAAGGAGTGTTTGGAGTGAGGCAGAGAGTGAGGAGAGGAGAGAGGAAAGAGTAGAGCATGTGTACAACCAAAACTTAGAAAAAATCTTTCCCAAAATTTGTCTAAGGGTCAAGTATTGTTTTGCTCCCGCGGTCGAGTATCGCAATACTTAGCAAGTATCGTTTTGCTCCTGTGGTTGAGTATCGCGATATTTCCCTCCGATCGTGTATCGTTTCATACCGATCATGATACTTGGTCAGAGATCGTTTTGGCCAGAGATCGTTTTGGCCAGAGATCGTAGATCGTGTATCGTTTCGGATTAGAGATCGTTTTGGCTATCGATCGTTGATCGGGTATCGTTTCATACCTAACGCGATACTTCGTAAGTATCGTGGGCCAAGTATCGTGTATCGCTCCTCAGAGATCGCGATACTTACCAGAGATCGCATATCGTTTGGTTCAGGTATCGTCGATCGTTTCCATTCCAGAGATCGGTATCGTTTGGCCCAGAGATCATTTTGATCAAAGATCACGATATTTACCAGCGATCGCGTGTCGTCTGGATCAAAGATCGTGTATCGTTTCGTTTAAGTATCGTGTATCGCTTGGCAAAGATCGCGATACCGGTCAAAGGTCGTGTATCGTCAGTGGCAAGTATCGCTTCGGTCAGGTATCGTGTATCGTCACTTTTGTCGATCGTGTATCGTTTGGTTCAGCGATCGCGATACCTAACAAGTATCGTGTATCGTTTTGCCAGCGATCGTCTGCGAAAGATCGCTTTTTTTAAGGTATCGTTTTGTGAGAGATCGTGTATCGTTTGGCTGAAGTATCGTGTATCGCTTCGCAGAGATCGCGATACTTACCAAAAATCAAGTATCGTTTTGTTCAGGTATCGTCGATCGTTTCTTCGTCAAAGATCGTGTATCGTTTTCTCCCAAGTGTCAAGTATCGTTTTCATCAGGTATCGTGTATCGTCTGGTCTTCAGAGATCGTGATACTTGATCAGTGTTGTGTATCGTAGGATCACAAGTATCGTGTATCGTCTGAGTTGAAACATCGTGTATTGTTTTTGTGGTGTATCAAGTATCGTCTGTCCTCGGAGATTGAGTATCGCCAATTTCAAGTATCGTCAGTAGTCAGAGATCGTGGAATTTTGAGGTTAAGTATTGTGACTTGAAAAGTTATTTTCAGTCAATTTTTAGCCAAAATTCTTCCTAGAATTCTAACCCTGAGTGAAGAGTGCCAAAGGCTAAAGGTTAGCAAAGACTGATCAGAGTTTAGAAGTGGATGAACCTGAGATCCGGAAGAACTCTAGGAAGCCGAAGAAGTGTAATCTCTTCTGTAGGTAGTGTAGCAGAGCAAAGTAACCGTTCACATTATTCAGAGACCTCCAGTGAGTCAGAGGAAGAAATTCCCATGGCTTCAGAGGATATGCAGAACACAGTACCCATGATTGGCATGATGTCGATCATTGAGGGAGAGTATAGGACCTCCTTGGAGTATGTGAACACCAACCAAAATGAGATCCCTATTTATTTGGATGGTCTAAACAGATCAGTGGCCAGGTTAAAGAAAGTGTCAGAGGCTTACATAGTGCCTAGACTAGCAGTCAAGTACGTAGGAGGATTTTACATGGACAAAAGAGATATCCAATATGTTGTCACAGAACACCCAGAAAACATTAATGAAATTGGTGAAGAAAATAATGCTTCAAACTTAAATGGAGGAGGGAATGAAGAGCAAGTAACTACACCTAGAGGGAGATCTACGGTTGCTAGGATATGGAGAGGAGACCTGATTCCCCAAGATGACACCTTAATGGATGTATATTTGATCAATGGGATAGAGCATCTTCTTAGAGCACATTCTTCAATTTGGGAAGCTGCTCCTAATCCAGTCACCATCTATGAGTTATAAGATCCTGATTTCTCCACCATCATCACATATCTGGATAAGAATCAGAGAAGATATTGGCCCTTAACAGAAGCGGAAAGAGCTGAGTTGAAATATCAGAATATCCCAGTGTTTCCCCCTAGGGACCAAGCCACTACTTCAAGAAACCCACTCGAAACGTCCCATAATGATTCCTATCAACAGTCGGGCCAAACACAACAAACACAACAAACTCAAATCCCAGTCAGACCACCTGTGCAGTTCGCAATGCCTGCAAATAACCCTAATTACCGACCTCAACCAACTATTGGCCCAAGACATGGAATTCATGCTCCAGTCAGACCGCCGGTAGTAAGAGGACCAGGCATGCCAATAGGAAGACCAATTTTTCCAGTAATGCCTAGACCACCCGAAGCAGGAAGAAGATTAAGGCCAATTCAAGTGGCCAAATGCATGAGAAATCACTATGATGGCTCTAGTGAACCTTACAATCATATAGCGGAATTTAAACAAGTAATCAGAGCCGAACAGGTAGAAGACTTTTTGATTCAATATGAGTCCTTTGGCCTTACTTTGTCAGACACAGCGTTAGCATGGTTTCAACCATTGGACCCTAATACTTTTCAAAACATGGAGCAAGTATACCAAGAAATGATTGAGGAATTCACTAAGTCAGGAATTAAAAACAATTCTTCATCATTGATCCATAGCTTTAAGCAAGCCCCTACTGAATCAGTGAGATTGGCTGCAAGAAGATTCAAGCAGTATGTAGACAGATGCCCAGTAGAAGAGAGACCTACCCAAAATAAAATGGTGTCATTATTTTTGGAAGGATTGTTGAACGGATCTTTGAGATCATTGGTATATGTAAAGAGAGTTCAGACTTTGCAAGAATGCATGAAGGAATGCATAGATCTAGAAGACAACCTAGCAGAGGACCTGAAAATACCGCAAGGAAGCTTGAAAAGTGAAGATTCGGCCAGTAGCACATCAATCCCTAAAAACAATGTAGAGGAAATAGCCGATTTGATCGCGAAGAAGTTGAACGTTCAAGGACAGAGGAACTACCCCAATAACCCTATGAGAGTACCCATGCTCAGAAAATGTATGCAGTGCGGAGGAGATCATCCTTCTCACTTGTGTACTAGGGGAGTAGTCCCACCACCTGCTTATGTTTATAATAGACCCACTGTCCCAGGATCTCTACAATATTGTAGTATAGAACAAAAATATACAAATCACAATACAGCAAATTGCCCTTACAATAGGCAAGCGAGACCAGCACAGCCATACATGAGACCTTATGGATACCCTCAGAGAGATCAAGGAGGTGAAGCCTTTAGATATCCCACTTATCAGCCGCAGGCACCAGTGCCACGACCATATGCGTATCAGGGATACACCCAACCACAACCTGTACTAGGACAACAACCGCCCCATCCTCAGAACGTTGTCTCAGTCAAGATTGCTCAACCTGAAGAAAACCTAGAGAGAGCAATAGTCCCAACCACACCTTTGGTTGGTAATGAACCATATGACTCACCTTACGGCCATAGTCAAGGAGCATATCCCAATTATGAAAGCTCAATGATGGAATATGGACAACTGTATGAACCATATGCCTATGGCATGGAAGCATCAGATAGTTCATACGGATATGAGCAGGACTATGTGTCATTAATGTACACAGCTCCTAGAGCAACCATACCACCCCGACCCTTGAACAGACCGCCTATACCCAGAGGACCATGTTACAGATGTGGAGGTGATCACTATATCAGAGAATGTACATTGCCAAACCCACCACCACCACAACGAGTCTGGGAAGGCTACTGTAGTGAGTGTGGTAAGGAACACCTTTTCAGAGACTGCCCCAAGAATCCCAACAAGGTTACATCTAACGTGCAAATCAATGTAATAGAAGTAATTGAATCATCACGGAGTGATAAAGAGTACACAGTACCATTGAAAGCAATAACAAGAGCCAAAGCCAGAGAGACCCCTAATAAAACGGAGGAGAACAACCAAAATAACAGGGAGGTGAACACACCCATCCCTCAAAGAGTTGAAGACTCAGAAGAGCCGGAGAAAAGTATTGCAAGTAAAAGGTCCCAGAGATGGAAGCACCGAAGAGATAGGATAAAAGAAAAGAAGTTATTACAAAAGAAGAAAAAGGAGGAAATCAGACATTACCAGCTGGCAAACAAATTCAAATTCTTCATTGATCATCAAGCCCTACTGTACCTAGTCAACAAGCCTTGTAATACAGGACGACTAGTACGATGGTTTTTATTGCTAATGGAATTTGATTTTGAGGTAGTAGTCAAGAAAGGAAATACCCACATAAGAGCAGACCACTTATCACGAATGACCCATGGAGAACCTCCCATAGGAGTACCAGATGATCTGCCAGATACGTACCTTTTTAACCTGGAAGTATGTCCTCAATGGGCAGAAAAGTTGATCCCTATACTTACACATGGACCTAAAGATGGGATCACACCAAACCAAACCCAAGACCTCTGGAAGACTAAAAACCTTCACATCATTGCGGGAAGTTTGTATCACCAGGATTCAAGTGGATTATTAATGAGATGCGTGGAGGAAGAGGAACAAGAAATGTGGCTTCAGAAAGCACATGTAAACCAATGGAAAACTCATTTGAATGCAAATGGAACGTGGCAAACACTCAAGAGATTTGGCATATATTGGCCAACCATGCAAAGAGATGCACATAACTATGTATCAACCTGTCAAGAACAAATCCCAGATGAGAACTCTACCTTAGCTATTCTACCATAGCACCAAGATGGAGCATGCCTCTGGTAAAGTTCTTGAAAACTCAAAAATACCCCGAAGGAGCTACTTCAGCAAGGAAACGTGCACTTGAAGAACAAAGTAAGGATTATGCTATTATAGGAAAACAACTTTTTAAATGAGGGAAAGATAACCAATTACGAATGTGCATTCACGAAGACGAATATCTTTCTGTTTTAGAGATGGCTCATACAGGAGCTGCAGGAGGGCACTTCTCTGCAGATAAAACAGCAAAAATGATCCTCTTTGCTGGAATGTGGTGGCCAACTCTACATCAAGATGCTGTAACATATGTGCAACGGTGTGATACTTGTCAACGAACGAAATATCCAATTAGAAGAGATGAGATGCCACTTAGACCCATGATGAGTGCCAGAGCTTTCACGAAATGGGGAATAGACTTCATAGGACCTATTAGCCCACCAGCGAAAGGATCCCATGCCGAATATATAATTGTAGCAACAGACTATGTGACCAAATGGGTTGAAGCAAAAGCAACCAAGAAAAATGACGCAAGACCACAGCCAAGTTTCTCTTTGAGAACATTTTCACTAGATTTGGACTACCAATAGAAATTATGAGTGATAGAGGTAAGCACTTTGTGAATGAAGTTATAGAAGCTTTATTGAATGAATTCTTGGTAATTCATAAGAAATGAGCTCCTTATCACCCACAAGCCAATGGACAAGCCGAAAGTTCGAATAAAATCTTGTGTACAGTTCTCACTAAAATTGTTAACAATGGTAGATCAGATTGGGATAAGCAGTTACATCATGCTTTATGGGCATTTCGAGTAGCCTATAAAACCGCCATAGGCACTACTCCTTTTAACTTAGTATATGGACAAAATGCTATTTTGCCAATTGATTTCTTAATTCCCACTCTGAGAGTAGCAACTACTTACGAGTGGACAGGACATGAACTATTAGCTCAATTGGATCAAATAGAAAAGCTTCACGAAACTAGGTTACAAGCAGTAGCAGGCATTTATGCTGCTAAACGACGACAGAAAGCCTACTTTGATGCGCACATTAAGGACAAAAATTTGAAGGAAGGAGATTTAGTTTTGGTATACACCTTGAAACAGCACGCTAAGAAGTTGCAGAAGAGAGGATATGGTCCATTAATCATTAATCGTATATCTACAAGTGGAGCCATCAGCTTAGCAACCTTAGATGGAGAAGTATTACCAAACTACATCAGTGGATGTAGAGTAAAAAAATATCTAGAACCATTGACCGAAGAAATAATGTCTCGATTAATCAAAGGCAAGAATAGACGCATAGAAGAGGAAAGGATACGAGAAGAAGCGAGACAGGAAGCATTGGAAAGAATAAAGAAACGGAAAGAGTGGATGAGAGAGCGAGATGAGAGATATCGACTAGGAGAAGAACTCATCCCGATGGCTAATTTTAGAGCCACTCAAAACCTAGGATCACAGAGAACGCAACCATATTTAAACTTGGGAGCAAGTAAAACGGAGTACCACTTGGTGGATGCTCTCATTGACACAGGAGCTGTTGTAAGCTGTATCAAGCTTTCTTTGACCCAAAAACTCAGGGAGGCAGTACGCCCATCAATGGCACAGTTGATAGGAATAGGAGGAACGATTACTCAATGCATAGGTGAGATCACCTTACCTCTGCATCTTGGCAACAACACCATGGAACAAAAGCTATTAGTGTGTCATGATCAGGATTTACTTGAAGAGGTAGTGTTAGGTCAAGTCTGGATTTACGAATATGAGGTGACCATTCAATTGGCTTTAGGATACATCTCAGCCAGGATAGGACATCGTGAAGTATTCAGTCTGCTAGACGAACGACCAATCAAATCTGTGAGCATAGAGCAAAAAGTTCATTCCAATGAACAAAGTCATGAATGTATGTTCACTAGCACTATAGAAACACCTTCATCAAGTACTATATGTGCGGACACATTGAATTCTGATTGCACACAATCTTCTAGTCTAGCAAGTCATGAGAGTGTCAATCTATATGAAACCAACCTCAGTGAAGCACCTTGCCAAAGAGAGACTAGTCCTCTGAGTAATTCAAAATCTGTACCTATTAAAATATACCCTATTCCATACTCTAACCAAGCGTGGATAAAGAAAGATCAAGTGAAGGAATATCTTCGACGACAGAAGCACAACCGACATCAGAACAAACAATCAAAGGAGAAACCAACTCAGTCGGAACAACGAAGTCATCGACGAACTGCTACAATATGGATTCCAAAGAAAGTAGTAGCCGCTCAACAGGATCGTTCGCAAATCTGGATTCCTAAGTCATGCGCTCCAAAGAAACTAAGCCGAAATGATGATCTTCAGCACAACAAGAACCAATATGGTCCACAGGCAAAACAGCCACAAAAAAGGAACTACTGGAGAAAGAAGGAGTCTGTAATGGCAACCCGAGCCATTCCGAGATTTACAAATCAGATAGAGCAGACATGCAACAAGAAAAGAGCCACATTCATCGGAATTAGCAACGTACAACAAGGCCCAACAAAATGAAGCAGATTTGGATACCTAAAGACAAAATAAACGGCATGCATCAACCAACTACTTCCAATTGCACACATATGGAGCCTTCGAGACCCAAAGTATGCATGATAGGGCCACATTACAAGGCCAAGCATTCGGCACATCTTTCTTCTATTTCAGGATAGTCAAGCACATTTTCCTCTTGGGAAATAGGAGAGCACTTGTACATACATTAAGAAAATTACTCCAAAAAAATAATAACCGCTTCGGCTATAACCTAACTTTTCTGTTTTCCTTTTCAGATGAAAATATAAAAATACCTAAAAATGTGAAAAATCCAGGTATTACCTTTCTCACACCCACGGGAAAGGGGCAACACCATTCATTCAGAGCAATATCGAGCTTATGACAAACAAATAAAGGAGGGTTTCTGATAATATATGGCAACTAATTCATACTCTATATTGAGTGCAGATGGCGTCTACTAATTCTGAAGCTACACAAGAGGAAGAGGTCTAGCTTTTCCCACTGGAGTCAATTACAAAAGCAAGAGGTCACTGGTTTCGGGATGACCAACCAGTGTCAGATCTCATCTTCCTGGCTACTATCAAAATAATGGATAGAGATCACTATTTTCCCATCCTATCCCAGGACTTCAAAACAATCGTCCAAGGCTTGCCACATATTGAAGAAGTATGGACATAGGCCGGATTAGAGTCATTCCTAAAATTGCCTATCTATGTACCGGACTTTCAAAGGTGTACACAGGTAATGAACACATTACAGCCTGCGACAACAAAGATAACTGTTCTAGAAGCGAAAGTATTAGGTAAAGTGGGAACCTGGAAGACCATCCAATTCACACACGAATTAATCAACAGAGCATTTGGATGGAAGCAAGAAGGAGTCACAAATGTCAAAGCAGAGTGCCATGATCCCAAGAAGAGATCATTTTTGGATATAAACAGAATTGACATAGAAGATGCTGTTCGATTGGTGCATCAACACTTTTGTTTCCCAAGCATGCACAGGTATACCGCTCCACAGAAGATAGTCGTACAATTACTATCGCATGCCATGAGACAAATTGGGAACAAAGTGAATATGACAGGCTATGTTCAAGAAAGATTATTTGAAGCCCAGAAGAAGTGAGGCCAAAAGAAATTTTTGAATGGTAGTTCGGCTCTCACATTACTGATATATGAAGCTTTAGATATGAAGAATTGTTTGAGAGAGATGCCAACTTCAGAAAAGCTAGCTCAATATGCAAAACCCGCCATTGTCCCTAAGAAAAAGAAGGTTGCCATCAGTGGGGAAGAAGCAGAAACCAATTCTCAGCCGAGAATGAGAGGCACAAAAAGACTACGAGAAGCCAAGCAAGATGAACAAGGAGAACCTATGACAAAAAGAGTCCATGTACTTCCCAAAGTAACCATTGCAGGACAGAAACAAATCACGGAGGAAGAATTGACTAAAGCACTGGAAGAGACGCACAAATACACGGAGGGACAAATCAACTTACCAGTGCAAGGTCATCATTATCAGCAGTCACAACAGGGATTAAATACAAAAAGAAAACTCACTAAAGTTCACCGATACCGCGAAATAGGATTAGACAATTCCAGCTCGTCATCACAGGACAAAGAAGAAAAGGACACATCATTGTTGGATGTTGATATTCGAAGCGAATCGAAGGATGATGGGCAATGGACCTAATTAAATGAAGTTGACTATGGTGAAGAACCAGAAGGCCTCAAGCCAGTCGATCAAGAAATAAAAGTGAATCAGAAAACCACAAGCACAAAGACAGATATGGAGATATCAAAAATGGAGAATGAAGATAATGATATAGAAACGGAAGAACCCTTCACACCAATCAGGGTTGTGGCAGAACCCTCCACAATGGATGTCACGTTTCAGGGGAGTGCCACTAAAAATGATGAAGCAAAAGGAGATGATAAAGAACCCAGGGTACAACTGCAAGTTAGGCAACCACATAATGAAACACTCCAGGTGGCAGAAGGCAAAGATGTGCAAACAGGAGAGACTCCAGGCATAGCAAAGACATGGCTGAATGTAGACATAGCTCAGCTCAAGCCTGTTGTGCAAGATATGATTAGAACAGCTCTGGACACACAACAATTAATGCTTGACGCTGATGAAGATTACGACCAAGCCATGCGAGACAAGAAAGAACTTGAAAGAGCAGGTCAGAATCTTTCCAACGAATTATCCAAGGTAAGAGAACAAGCTCTGAATAAAGAAAAGGAACTTCAAGAGGTCAAAACACGAAACAGCATGCTAGAGACAGAGCAGACAAAACTGAAAGACCAAGTCCAAGAACTAACAAAGAAATTAGAGATGAGTGAGATTGAGAAGACACGTATTCAAGCACGAAGTAAAATCTTAGAGTCTCAGCTTAAAGTCAGTATGGAGGAAGCTGACAATATACGACAACGAAATAAAGAGTTAATGACAGCTCTCATTAGTGATCAGCCACTTGCAGTTACTGACAACCCACAAGGAAATATCAAGAACTTGGAAGAAAAGATCACTAAACTAGAAGACCAGCTCAGACAAGAGCAATGAGTCATTACAGATTGGGAAAAGAGATACATGGAGGACACAGCTGCCCTCAGAATGAAATGGAAAAAAGCAGAGAATAACTACCTGCGGCAGTGTAAGGAAGACACAGATCAAATGAATATTGTGGCCCAGGAACTAATTAAACACCAGGCAACTATTGCTAAGGCTGAAGAAGAAAATAAGAAAAAAGATGATTTAATCAAACAGCTTCAAGAGCAATTAGAGCAACGAGCAAAACAGGGGACACCAGTAGTTCCACAAGAGACCAAGGCTACTGTGGAGAAAGAGGTACGTCCTCTCTCTCCCCCCTCGTATCATTCACCGGTAAAGGAGGAAAAGGAGGTTCACATTGAACCTAACATTCGGGAAATTGCAGAACTGAGCAGACCAGAAAGGGCACTACTGGTGTCCCAACTTACGGCAAAATTTGAAGATCAGATCATCAGGATCATGAAAGAAGCTCAAATAGAAAATAAACAATTAGAACAAATTTTGAAGCCCTTTAATGTACCATACGGACTACTTAAAGAACAAACTAGACATTATATAAAGCTGCAACGAATAAAGATCCGGATCACAACCTTCAATTCAGGCATGACACTTTCAATTACACTCAAGAGGAGTTCGAGAAGGCGGATCCAATATGGCAACGAAAGATTTTAGAGAAGCTGTTGGAAGCAGCCAGAGGCACAGATGACACGGAAGCATGTAACGACAGAGCAGGGAGCCAGTCGAATCGTTTTTCAAAGAATTATGTTTTCAAATACTTTCCAAAAACCTCCAACAGTGATTTTTATCACTATTGTAACATATGTAACATAGAAAACCCCATTTTGTAATCCATAGCTCCATTTTGTGCAAGCCGAGGAGTCCTCGAGCTTGAGGAGCTTAGGTAGAACAAGCATATCAATTTTCGTTATTTTTAGACATCGTTTACCCTTCCAAATAGCATCCAGGACCTAATTTTTAACTATGCCGGTCACTAGATGTGAAACCGGTCAAAACTAGTCTAGAAACTATAAAAAGAGCTAGAGAGCTCATTTTCTAGGTTAGCTTGTTGGAGTAGAGAAGAGCTTAGAGCTATTTTGAACTTGTAATAGTGTTATTGAGTAATAGAGTGGATCTCTCACCTTCCATTGTGTCTTGCTTGTCTCTTCGTAGTGTGTGTGTATGTGTGTGTGCATTTCTATGCTTCTCACCTTCACTCTCACTTCATCTCACATTCACGATCTTCATATCACTCCTATCTCTTCCGCGGATTGACATTAAGGAGGTGAAGCTTCTTAACGTGGTTCTCACCATTGTGCTAGAGCAACACCAAATTTGGCGCCGTTGCCGGGGATCGAGTCTAGGACGAATGTGTGATGGTAAGAGTATAGCAAGAAGTGGCGTTGGAAGATAAAAATTTCAGTTTTTGTTGTTGTTTTTACTTAGTTTTTAGTGTTTTTCACCTCCCCCACACTCCATCTTCATCACCGCATCATCATCTTCATCTCCAAAAAAATTCAGAAAATTCACCATATCCACCCATTCTCCTCATTTCCCCTCATTTGTGCATGCGAGAGAGTGAGAGAGAGCTTTTGTGCTTGTGTGTGCTTTGGCTTTCTTGAGTTTTCTTGCAGGTACAGAGCTCCAGTGCATCAGGAAAGCTTGGAAAAGGTAAAATTTTCAGTTTCTGTCAGAAATTTCCGACTGTGTCAGACCATCGCGATGGTCTGCAAAGTTCGGAATTTGAAGAAGGCGACCACACCAGCGTGAAGAGCACACCTACGCCCCTAGGAATCCATAGCTGCATCTCAAAAAATTGCATTTTGGTGGACCATCGCGACGGTCTCAGACCATCGCGATTGTGTCACACCATCGCGATAGGCTCACGCCATCGCGATGGCTCGGCCGGACCATCGCGACGGTCTCACGCCATCGCGACGGTTCATTTGGACTATCGCGACGGTTCGCGGACCATCGCGAATGTTCGGTTGACCCCACACCATCGCGATTGGCTCACGCCATCGCGCCGACGGTGCCACATGGCAAGCTAGACCATCGCGACGGTTCATTTTTTGGACCATCGCGACGACACCCTCACACCATCGCGACACTTCAAAAATTCGGACCATCGCGATTGGCTCACGCCATCGCGCCCAGACCATCGCGATTGGCTCAAGCCATCGCACCTGTGACCATCGCGACGATTCACTTTGGACCATCGCGATTGTTCACGTTGACCGTTGACTGACGCCATCGCGATTGTCCGCCTGATCGAGCCATCGCGATTGTTCACTTTCACGCCATCGCGATTGTTCACTTTCACGCCATCGCGATTGTCCACTTTCACGCCATCGCGACGGTTCACCCTCACGCCATCGCGACGGTCCCAGACCATCGCGATTGTCTCACACCATCGCGATTGTGCACCCCCATCGCAAATTTTAGGGTTTCATTTTTTGGCCAATTTTGGGGCTATTTTTTGGAAATTTTTGGGTGATTAGACTCATAGGAGACCCCTTAGCTCATATTGGGAGAAACATCTGTTTGTCAGTTTTTACCCCCCCAGGGCCTGAACGGTCATAACTTTTTCATCCGAAGTCCGTTTTTTGAGCTTAATAGCTCATTAGAAAGCTATTTTGAGGTTGACCTAGTTTGGGACTAGAAAGCCAGGGGGCAAGCATTGAAAAGTTGGGCAAAAGGGAAGGGACTTAAAAGGTGTATATACTCAAGTGCTTGATCATCCAACTGTGAATTGGTCTAATATTGGATTTTTCCAGGTCTAGCAAGGGCAATCAAAGGCAACCAAAGCAAGGCAGTGAAGGGCATAAAGCTTGGGAAGTGCGGCTTCTTGGGCATCAGAGCAACCAGAAAAGCTGACTTGAGGTTGGAAGATTACTCAACCCCCTCAGTCAATTCTTAGCTTAAGATAAACGTTAGCATTGTGTATTAACGACGATAGAAACGCCTCAAGTTCAAGAGAGTTAAATTTATCAAGTTCAAGACTAAAGATAAAGGTGTGTGACACGAAAACCTAAAGGAAAGAACATAAGTCTGACGGAACGAGAACTCAAAATTATAACAGAAAGTCGAATTCCTGACGCATACATTAAGACAAGAATCTAAAGAAATTTAAAAAGAATCAAGAAAGTAATAACAAAGAATCTGTGATGATCTGAGCGTGTACTGAGTGTGCAAGGAAGAAAATTAATGAACCTTAGATCGGGCAAACATATAGGTAAGTCAGACCGACGAAGCCTTAGATCATCAAAGGCAAGTGTAAGAACTACTGCACGATCGTGGGCTCAGCAATTGAATAGTAATTACCCCTACGAGAGCTCAGATACTAGCGAATCAGAAATGGCATTTAGCACAGACAGACCAGAAGGAGGGTCGAATGTAGCCTATTTAGAAAAACCAGAAGGACCCTATAGAACGCAACTAGAGTTTCTCCGAACCAACCGATTAGGTGCTCGCATCTATGAGGATGGTTTGTGAAGGCAAGTTGTAGCTCAAGCGTAAGCACCACCTCCTTTACTTGTCAATCCGCGGAGACGTGAGGACCAGTATGAAGACCACGAGCAAGTGAAGGCACAAGTGCGTGAGTGAAAGCACACAAACATGCACACACATACACACACACGCGCACGAAGTAAGATCAAAGAGAGGAACAATGGAAAGCTTAGATTGCAAAAGAGTTTTCTTACAAAAGTTCTATTCTCTAACAAGCTAGCCTCAAAAATGAGCTCTCTAGCTCTTTTTATAGTTTTTTGACTAGTTTTGGCCCTGTCCAGACCTAGTGTCCGGCCTAGTTAAAAATTAGGTTCCAGGGCTTATTTGAGGGCTCAAACGAAGTCTAAAAATTATGAAAATTGGTACGATGGTACTTCTAATACTCCTCAAGCTCGAGGACTCCTCGGCTTGAACAAAATGGAGTTATAAAAATAGATAATGGTATTCACAATGGTTTTTAGTGATGAAAATCACTATTTTTGTAGGGGATTCTTCTTAAAATTTGACATACACTTCTTGGAGCTCCCTACTTGCTCCCTTTCCTTGTGTGTCCACCTTTTGATGTGCTTCCATGCTTTGTCCTTGACTTTGAGCTTCAACACTCCCCCCCCTCTCGAGTCTGTCGTCCCTGACAGACCCTTGTTGGAAGAGCTCTTCTGTGTAGTGCTTTGAGAGGTGGTGTCCATCCGTTGTATGAGCTGGTTCCTTGGATTCCAGCAAGAATGTGTCGTTGTGAGCTTTCAAAACTGCAAGTTGCTCAAAAGAGGTTGTCAAGAGTGATTTGGAGCAACTACTGGCTTCAATTTGCTTCCGAGCCCCTCTCCTCTTTTCAAAGCAACATTTGTCACTAACAATGTGCATTTCTGAGCTTGGGCTCATGCACGTTCACTTCCCTATATTGACACTCAGAGGAATATTGGACACGTGCCGGTTTCTAAGAGATTACCATGCTGATTGACATAGACCATTCACCAGTGCTACTGTTCCATACTGGTTGAGGAAATACTGAGAATTGGATTGCTTTATATTCCTTGGCAAGCAACATCGGGTAACTACACCAAGCTGAGTTTCACATATTCTTGTTAGCTCACCATATGCAGGAGTCTTCTCCTCCAGAACTACCTTGTGCAGATATCTCTTTGGATGCTCTGGTACATGAAGTAGTTAAGCATCACTCAAGTTGCGGACCTTCAAGCTCTTCATTCCAAATTGATAAATGCCTAGTAATCAACAGTTCCACCTTCAACTAAGCATGACTCATTCATGTTTCATAAGCTAAACCTTCTCCCACTTTTCTTTCTCCCCTTTTTTTTTTTTTTTTTTTTTGGAACAGGATGTCACAAAACAGGAACACAAAAGTTAGTATCAATAGAAATGTTCGACATATGTCACTGTGCTCTTGTGCATGGGATTCGCAAGTGTGTCTATGCACGGCCGTGTAATGTGGCCCTATATTAATGCATACTTTGGAAATGCATGACTTGAATGGTGCAAAAGACAAGGTTGTGCAAGGAGCACATGGTTGTTGCTCGTTCGAGGCTTTCGATGTTATTTGCGGAGGTTGATGCCGACCTTGGTGGAGGTATCCATTGAGTCTTGAACTGATGTAATCCTCCTTATTGGAGTCCATTTTAGAACATCATTTGGCAGTGTAGAGGTCACTTCAGGCGTCTTTTTCTTTGGATGCTTTCTGAACTGTGGTATCCAGTGTGGTTGACGCTTTGGTTCGGTGGAGGCTACTTGTACTTTTGGCTTCCAAACCCATCTCCTTTTTGCACGTCTTCCAACTATTCTTGAAGAGCTGATTTGATCTTCTTTCGGTCTCTGTACGTGGTTCTTACCCTCTTCTCTTTTTGGCTTCTTGATTGAGACCTTTCGCATGTGGGAGAACATAGGTTGTTGTGGATGTAAGAGCTTCTTAGGTACCCACATTTGTAATAGCCCTTGTTGAGCTGCAGCTAACTTCTTAGGCACCCAAACTTGTTGGATACCTTGTGATTGAGCTTGTCCGAGCTGCTTTCTTCGTCTTCTGACTTGGTTGGCTTGCCTGGATGGGATTTGTGGGGGCAAGGCTAGTGGTTGCTCTCCTTTGCGTACCCAGATCTGCTTCCTGCTCGGAACTACTTTCTTATCGAATGGTATCTTTCTATTTGGTGTAGCAGTTGTCGTGAACGGTTGTGTTCGCTTGTGTGGTAGACTCACTACTGTGGCTACTTGATTCTTTGGAGAAGAAGAAAGATCCACCCGCCTTTGAACCTGGTCTTCCATGATTGACACCTTCTGTATCATAGAGCTTTTGACACATACAACATCTCTTTTGCTAAGATTAGTCCTAGGAGAACTACAAGATGTGACATCTGGATTTGTGAGCATGCCATTCAAGGTTCTCATCTTGACACACTAACACTTTGACTTTCATTGGAACATCTTGAAGGTAGATGGGAAGTTCCACCTCGCCCAAACAAGGGGTTTCCACACCCCCCAATCCTATGAGATAAGCTTCTATGGGATTGATGCTCAACTGCAGGTCTTGGCAGTAGGAAAGTCTAACTGCACTACTTGCTGCCCCTGAGTCAATCAGTGCTTTCACAGTCCTTGCACCCTTTCCTTGTCCTATCTCTATGGTCACGAATGGACGTCGGTCAATGACTTGCGAAGTCGCGATGCATGATTTTTGGCACATATCCATGTGATATTTTGGAGCTTTTGAGTTGACATCTAAGCCTAGTTGCCTTAACTTATTTCGCCTTATACGCTCTCTGGCCTCTACCTGTGCTTCTTCTCTCACTCTTAACTCTTCTTCTTTTCGCTTCTTAGCAGTGTTGAGTCTCATCAGCATATCCTCAGTAAGAGGTTCTTGATATAGCTTGACTCTACAGCCACTAATATAGTTTGGCAAGATATCTCCTTCTAGAGTGGCCAACTGAACTGCACCACTAGTGGAAATTCTATTAATGATCATGGGTCTGTATCCTCTTTTTTCCAACTTACGGGCATGTTGTTTTAGTGTGTATACCAACACTAGATCTCCCTCTTTCAATCCCTTATCCTTGATGTGTGCACCAAAGTATGCCTTTTGCCTCTTCTTTGCAGCGTAGATGCCTGCTGCCGCTCGTAGCCTCGTCTCACCCAAGCGTTCGAGATCAAAGATCCTAGAGGATAATTCATGCCCATTCCACTCATACTCTTGTGCTACTTTTAAGGCAGGGATTAAGAAATCTAATGGTAGCACAGCGTTCTGTCCGAAGACCATCTGAAATGGGGTGGCGTTGAGTACCGTTTTGTAGGCAACTCGATAAGCCCAAACAGCATGATGAAGTTGTTTGTCCCAATCAGAGCGTTTGTTATTTACCAGTTTTGTCAATACGTTACAGAGGATTTTATTGGTACTCTCGGCTTGTCCGTTGGCTTGTGGATGATAGGGGGCGGATTTCTTATGTATCACCAAGAATTCTTGGAGAAGATTTTCAATGACTTCATTCAAGAAGTGTGTGCCTCTATCGCTCACCAACTCTATTGGTAGTCCATATCTCGTGAACACATTCTCGAATAAGAACTTAGCTGTAGTCTGAGCATCATTCTTTGTTGTGGCTTTGACTTCTACCCACTTTGTAAGGTAATCTGTGGCTACAATGATGTACTCTGCATGGGAGTTTCTAGCTGGGGGGTTAATAGGACCTATGAAGTCTATGCCCCACTTCGAAAATGCACGTCCTCCCATCATTGGCCTCAAGGGCATCTCGTCTTTTCTCACTGGATATTGTGCACGTTGGCATGTGTCACATTTCTTCACATAGGTATGTGCGTCCATATGAAGAGTGGGCCACCAAAGTCCTGAGAATAGAATGGTCTTGATCACTCGGTCAGGACCAAAATGTCCACCTGCAACACCGCTGTGTGCAGTCTCTAAGACCTTTAAATAGTCTGATTCATGAACGCATAGTCTTAAGTAACCATCTTTGCCTCTTCGGTATAGGTTGTCCCCTATTAAGGCATAGCCTTGAGCCTCTTGCTCCATGCTTCGTCTTCTTGCTAGACTAGCCTCTTTCGGTAATCTTCCCGATCTCATAAACTCTACCAATGGAGCACTCCAATCTGGAATTAATGACACTTGATAAAGGGTCGCATGCTCCACTGGGGGTCTCTCTCTGCACTCATGTATTTCTTTGTCCATGCTAGGCCAATACACTCCTAAACGCTTTAGATTCTGCAATGTTCGTTGTTTAGAATAGTGATTTCCTAGCATTCCTTCATGGGCTTGTTGCAACCAACTACTATGTTCATCATCCTCCACACAACAAGCTAATACACCCTCAGTATCTTGTTTGTACATGCTTCCTGCTAATATGTGATATTTTTGTGATTTTACAATTTCTTCTTGTGATGTTTTCACATTCTTATTTGCAGGACCAAAGGTTAGGACTGGTACCAACTTATTTGCCCATTTAGGAACAACTTCTAAATTGAACAGATAAGCATCGGGTAATTCGTCAGACACTCCTTGCGGTGACTCTCCTGAAGTGATGCGAGAAAGGTGATCTGCCCGAAGGTGGGTTCTACCTTTCCTGACAAAAACTTCAAAGTCATATTCCATTAGTAAGAGGAACCATCTTACCAAGCGTCCAGTATTGCAAGGTTTATTGACCAAATATAACAAATCTTGATGATCAGTGAAAAACTTGAACTTGTTGGCCAATAAATAGTGTCTAAACTTCTTCACAGCATATACCATGCCTAAGCCCTCTCGCTCAGTTGTGCTATAGTTCCGTTCAGCTGCACTGAGCTGTCTACTAGCATATGCTATGGGCAAATCTAAGTTTCCTTCACTTGTGGGTTGTGCTAGCACACATCCTATGGCATGATTGGATGCATCCACATGGACATGGAATGGTTTATTCCAATCAGGAGTGGTGAGTATTGGTGCCGTGCACAAACGTTTCTTCAGTTCGTTGAAAGAATTCTCGCATTCGTCATTCCACTCAAAATTAGACAACAAGGCATAAAGGGGTCTAGCTATGATCGCGTACATGTGGATAAACCTACGGTAGTATCCACAATGGCCCATAAAGGCTTGTACCTCTTTAATATTCCTTGGCCTTGGTAGCTCCGCTATGGCTCGTACCTTATCTTCATCTGTTGAGATTCCATTCTTAGAAACAATATGACCTAAGATTTTACCTTGACGCACCATAAACACACACTTTTCTGGGTTTAGACACACTCGATATTCTCTACACTTGTTGAAGATTTGTCTGAGCTCAGGGATGTGAACCCTTCTTTCTTGGGAATGAGCACATAAATCATCCACATACACTTCTAAGCTCTTTCGCAAGAACTCTTTGAAGACATGACACATGAGCCTTTGGAATGTTGCAGGTGCATTGGTGAGCCCAAATGGCATCACCCGAAATGCAAAGATTCCCCACTCTGTAGCAAAAGTTGTTTTGTGTTGATCTTCTGGGGCAATGGCTACCTGATTGTAACCTGAAAATCCATCAAGGAAGCTATAAACTTCCTTGCCTGCAACACGCTCCAATAGGTGTTCTGTGATTGGAAGTGGATAACTATCTCTAATCGTAGCGGCATTAACTTTTTTAAGGTTAATACACACTCGCAACTTCCTGTTCTTCTTGGGTACCACAACAATGGGGGACACCCATTCGGTATGCTCAATCTCATAGATGAATCCAGCTTCAATCAACCTATCAATTTCTTCTTTTATTTTGGCTGCATAGGTATCATTATATGTGTAGGGCTTCTGTTTGGTGGGCTTAGCATCAGCAGTCATGGGGATAGTATGAGAGCAAATTCTTGGATCTACCCCTTTCAAGTCTCTATAGTGCCATGCAAACACATCCCTATATTCCCTTAATAGAGCTATGAGCTCCATTTCTTCTCTTGCACTTAGGTCATCTCCTATATATGTGCATCTCTCTTCGTTCTCTTCAATGGTCACTACAATCTTCTTGGTCTTTTCTTTATTATCATATGATTCTCCTATGATGGCCTCTCTCTTAGGCATTCGTACCAAAATTTTGCGGTCGTCAACTTCATATTTCTTGAAGTTTTCTGGTACTTCAAACAATGATTCCTCCTCTTCTTGTTTCAATGCTTTTCTTTTCTTTTTCTTTTGACTACTCTCACTTCCATCCTTTGAGTTTACTGTTTTAATACTTGTGAGAGGTTCTTCTTCTGGGTGAACACTCCTATATCTTCTAGATAGTGCTGCTCTGAGTTAAAGCAACTATCCATCACAATAGACTCCAGATCATCGTCATTCTCTTCTTCCTCTATGACATCACTAGGGTCACATTCTTCTAGCAAGGGTTGACACATGAAAACTGAGATATCATAACCCTCCTCATCACAATGGGGTGTCCACTGTTCCTCATTGACAGCAATGTCCATGGTGGCTAAGATTTCTGGCCAGCCATGAGGCTCAAACTCCTCATCTGGAAAAATCATCGGTGTGTAGGCTGGGTCGCTAACTGGTCTCTCTCCTAGCGAAGTTCCTTCCTCTCTTGCCTTTAAACGTTTTTCCTCTTCCTTTGCGACCTTGCACATCCACAAATGAGTATCTTCATGCAGCCATGATGGATCAGGTGAACTTTCAGAATGCACAGAGATGGAATCTTCTTTCACTTTGTGGATAGAATTCCACTGTAGGGGTGGTACATCTCTGAAGGTGTAATCCTTCAAATTGACCTTGGTGGTGACCCCTAGGTGCTGTAAGTACAAGGAGTTAGTTCCCCAATCCTGTACTATTTGCAATTGTCGTAGGAAGGGTCTTCCTAGGATCATCTCATAGACATTATTTTTCTCAAAGTCACATATAGCAAATGTGTGCTCAAACTCTACACCACAAGTGGTTAGAGTGATCCCTTCTAGCAATCCTAGAGGTCTTTCAAAATGACCATCAGCCATTTGAAGCTTCATTCTAGTTGGTCTTAATGTGGGCTTGCCCCATTGCTTCCACAAGGAGGTGGTCGCAATAGCAACACCAGCACCTGAATCTATGATTGCTTTGGTTGTGTAACCTTGGTAGGTGATTGGAAGATAAGTATTACCTTCTTCACCCTCACACATGTCCCCTATTTTGTCTAGAGGTATCTCTGGTACCCTTTGCTTGGAGCCTGCTTTTGGCATGTTGGAATCAAGTTCTGGAACCTGATCCTTCACATGATTCCAAAGCTCAGGTTTTGCTTTGAGCAGCTCTTCTACAGTGAGATGACACTGAACCTTAGTGTTCTTCACGACATCCGTGTTCCTTGGAACCACTGAGTCTTCATTTCTTACCAGTATTGTGGGAGCTCTAATCTGGAGAGATTCAGATTCCCATGGGCCGGGAAATTGAGGCAGTTCTTCTAAGGTATTAGATTCAAAATCTAACCTTTCGTCTTCTTGTTGTTCTGCTTCATCTTCGTAAATAGATGGGATGTCTTGGGGAAATTGATCATGAAGATCATCAATCTCAGGAATAGGAGGGGAATTACCCTTCTCCTTGGCCCATTTTCTCTTCTTGTATTTCCCGCAAGAATTCTTGAGAGTACTGTTGAATTGAAGGAGGTATTCCTGGATCCGTGGAATTAGGAACATAAGCTCCCATTGGTGGTGAGCTTCCTCTTTCAATAACTGGTTGAGCCTGAGGAGGTAAAGAAACTTGTGGTTTGTTTACCAACTGCTCTAATCTTTCTAGTAAGCCCTCGAAATGCAAATCTGATTTGATAGAGTTTGTCTGATTGAACTTTTGACTAGTCTCAAGTATGGCTTGAGCTTGTTCTACCATTTTCATGCACATTTTCATCCGTTCAATCTCTAAATCTGCTCTAGGGTAACTCTTGTCTAGGTTTGCCGCTGTAGGCCCTTCTTGAAGTCGAGCTTGGTAGGCCTTGAACATCATGTCCAAGCCTTCTGGGGTTGGATCTACAAGAACAGACCCTGGTTGCGGTCTATTTACAATGGGTGGTGGGGTGGAATGAGGTGGAGTGGATGGAGTTTCGGCATGCGAGGGGCTTTGAGATGCAATGTCTTCTATTTTTGTTTTCGCTTCTTTTAAGCTTTCTTCTAGTTCCGATAACTTTTTATTCCACTTGCAATTGGCCTTTTCCCTGGTATCCTTCCATGTTCTTGTTTTCCTCTTACTAGGCTCTCCCGATTCACTCGAATCTGATTGTTCTACTGGTTTATCCTGTTTTAAGGCTTGTGCTCTAGTGACAGCTTGTATAGGAGCCACATTGCTACTACTTGAACTTGAATCTGCCACTAAGCCTACCACATTAATGGGTGTAATCTTGGGTGCACTGGAGGGGTTTCTTGGACAATCTCTAGGGAGATGGTCTTTGCCACAATCAGGGCAAAAAGCCTGTATGGTGATAGCCTGTCCTTGACTCGGAGATGATGGGTGGGGACAGTCACGAATGAAGTGGTCACCATGACATCTGAAACAAGATCCTCTAGGGGCTTGTGGTCTCATTTGTCTCAACTAGGGCCTAGGGTTAGGATTTGTGTACATGACATTGGAGTATTCTGGCTCCCAATTTTGCTCCATAGGTGGTACCTCATATTGATACGAGTAAATCTCACTATGTTCAGGTGACTCTGTGTAATAAGCCTGTGGACTACCTTCATGGGAGTAGTCTGAACAATGAGCATGAGAGTCATTATCTGGTATCAATGGGGTTAGTGGCACCAATGCTCTATTTGGATTTTCTTCTCCCATAGCATATTTGACTGGAATCACATTGGCTGGAGTTGGTGGTTGGTTTCCCAAGACAGGTTGTGGCCTATATGGTACCTGATATTGCTGTTGTGGTCTATAATATGGCTGTTGGTATTGGTTCTGATACCTACCTTGTGGGTAAGGTTGCTGATAATTCTGTCTAACAGCCTGCCTATTGTAGGGACAATCTTGAGCCGTGTGGTTTGTGTATTTTCTTTCAATAGTGCAATATGGAGCATTCCTTTCTCTAATGTTTTGGTTTTGCATTGGGCATACATTAGCCATGTGGTCGCCTCCGCAAGTATAGCACCGATTCAATGGAGTGACTCTCTGTGTTTGTTTATTTTGGACTCCCAGCTTCTTGGCAACTTGCTCAGCTATCTCTTCTATTTCCGTGGAGATCTTTGAAGTATGACTAGTAGAACTATCCGAATCTTTGTAGAGTTTGGACAATCCTAACTCCTCACCCAAGTTATCTTCTATGTCTATGCACGTCCGCACACACTCTTCTATGGATCTAGGATCTTTCAAGTACACATATGATCTTAATTTTGTGCTCAGTAAGCCATCTAAGAACAAAGCCACTTGTTTAGCTGGTGTGGGTAACTCTGGAGTAGGGCATCTTTCTAGGTACTGTCTGAACCTTCTACCTGCTAGTCGCACTGTTTCTTGGGGTGTCTGCTTGAAACTGTGGATCAGGGACGATGTGTTATGCCTTATACCACTCTTGGAAAATTCTACAATGAATTCGTCTAGCAGTTGACCTATATCGCGATAGTTGCGACTACTCAGTGGTTGAAACCAAGCCAAGGCAGTGCCCTTAAGAGTCAAACCAAATGCCTCGTACTGGGTGAACCAGTCCTCAATTTGTTCGGCTCTCAGCACTTGTTTGTACTCGGCCACATGATCATAAGGATCCCCTGTCCCATCGAAATAGTTCTTCATTGCCTTGATCACTTGAATGGGTCTAAGGGTTCTTGGGTACTCTCGGGGTCTAGGCAATGGAAAATCTTGTTCATCTCTTTGTTGCCTATGTGCTTGGTGTCTCTCTCTTTCAGGTCTTTCATTTTCAAATCCTGACCTATTCCTGCCCACGGTGTGTGCAAAACTTACCTCAGGTCTCTCTCTAGTTCTTCCTCTCTGGGCTTCATGAGCGTGGGATGATCCTACTCCTTGGAGGCCATGGGAAACATTGGATCTTGGTGGGGGGAAAATCAATTCATTCTTCCAAGTATATGCATGTCTATCATGTTCTGTTACCAAGAAAATTTTCTCTGATGTGTTATCCAGGTAGACAACTTTGCCTGGTATCTCTGGATCCTTGAACTCGTAGATGATGACTATGCCCAATTGGCTAGGTTGATCTGGCTTGAATCTCCAAAAGGCTTCCTCTGTTTCTCTATTCAAAAATAGTTCTGTGCTTTTGTTATCTTGAGGGATCCAGTCTGGAGTGATCACTCGGGTCAAAACTGACTTACCTCTAGGAGTCTGGGGTCCTTGTCCTACATTTCCTTGTTCTAGGTCTCCTATTTCATTCTCAGGAATGACATTTCCAAACTCATCAGTCCTATCGGGTAGGTTGGTGACCACATACATGGTTCCTTCCTTATCAATGTATGAACCCTCTTCGAACTTGACCACCGGGTGTTCAAGTCCAAAGGATTGATCTGGATTTTTGAGTTGGACCACTGATCGCCTCAGACCATCCTCATAGATGCGAGCACCTAATTGGTTGGTCCGAATATATTCCAACTGTGTCTTATAGGGCCCTTCTGGTGTTTGTAGATGGGCAGTCCCTGAGCCACCTGCAGGTTTTCCCATACTAAAAGACATTTCTGACTCACTTGTGTCTGAACTTAGTAAAAGATGACCACTTAGTTGTTGTGACCAAGACTTGGATGTATGGTTGACACTAGCCTCAGAAGATCTAATGCTTTGTTTATCCTTGCCTAAGTGTCTACCAGATCTCAGGTTCATAAGCTTTAGTCAAGAGTCCAAATTTTCCCCTTGATATGGTTCAAAATTCTTTGGAGTCCCCTTGGTTCCCTAGTCCCACTTGAGGGTCAACTTCAAATTATCCTATCTCAAAATCAACGCGTTATTCTTGAAAAAAACAGTTGAGGTCGTGTAGGATTTGAAACGAGCTTTCCAACGAGCTATAGAGCTCAAAAAATGGACTTTGGATGAAAAAGTTATGCCAATTCAGGCTCTTGGGGGTCAAAACAGGCAAACAGGACCTTTGGAGAAAATCGCGATTTTGTGAACTTTCAGAGAATCGCGATTTTGTGAACTCAGAAAATCGCGATGTTGAGCACAAAATCGTGTTTCTGAAAATCGCGATGTTGAGCACAAAATCGTGTTTTTGAAAATCGCGATGTTGATCACAAAATCGTGTTTCTGAAAATCGCGATTTTGATTACAAAATCGTGTTTTTTGAAAATCGCGATGTTGATCACAAAATCGTGTTTCTGAAAATCGCGATTTTGATCACAAAATCGTGTTTCTGAAAATCGCGATTTTGATCACAAAATCGTGTTTCTGAAAATCGCGATGTTGATCACAAAATCGTGTTTCTGAAAATCGCGATGTTGATCACAAAATCGTGTTTCTGAAAATTGCGATTTTGATCACAAAATCGTGTTTCTGAAAATCGCGATTTTGATCACAAAATCGTGTTTTCTCAAAATCGTGTCTTTGACATGAAAATCACGATCTTGTCCCAGAGAATCGTGTTTTTCCACAGAATCGTGTTTTTTCTCAAAATCGTATTTTTGGCTGAAAATCGTGATTTGTGAGAATCGCGATTTTGAGCAGAAAGTCGTGCTTTTCACAAAATCGTATTTTTGCTGAAAATCGTGATTGGTGAGAATCGCGATTTTGAGCAGAGAATCGTGTTTTTTTGAGAATCGCGATTTTGAGCAGAGGATCGTGTTTTTTTTTGAGAAAAAACACAGAATCGCGATTCTTTTCAACCAACTTGTAGGCGGGAAAACTGGAAATCGTGATTTTTCAAAAAAATTTTGAATTTTCACAGAATCGTGATTTTCATCACAGAATCGCGTTTTTTGGCGGGAAATTCAAATTTCTGAGCGCCGGCTATGGCGAGCTCCGTATGAGCAGAAAATCATGAAAAAAACACAGCGCTTGCCTCCCTTGCTTCTCCTAACTCCTTCCCACACAATAATGCATGAAAAATGGTATGAAGATGGTGAAAATGCACTAAAAAACAAGAATTTTCTATGAAGAAGAAGGTGGAAGAAGGTGGAGATGATGATGATGATGAAGATGAAGAGGAAAAAACAGAAAATGAACTGAAATGACAGTTTTTTTACCTTCCAACGTCGCAAATCTACGATCTTACCATCACAACGCTCGTCCTCGAAGCTCTCTCCCCGGCAACGGCGCCAAAATTTGGTGTAGCTCAAGCGTAAGCACCACCTCCTTTACTTGTCAATCCGCGGAGACGTGAGGACCGGTATGAAGACCACGAGCAAGTGAAGGCACAAGTGCGTGAGTGAAAGCACACAAACATGCACACACATACACACACACGCGCACGAAGTAAGATCAAAGAGAGGAACAATGGAAAGCTTAGATTGCAAAAGAGTTTTCTTACAAAAGTTCTATTCTCTAACAAGCTAGCCTCAAAAATGAGCTCTCTAGCTCTTTTTATAGTTTTTTGACTAGTTTTGGCCCTGTCCAGACCTAGTGTCCGGCCTAGTTAAAAATTAGGTTCCAGGGCTTATTTGAGGGCTCAAACGAAGTCTAAAAATTATGAAAATTGGTACGATGGTACTTCTAATACTCCTCAAGCTCGAGGACTCCTCGGCTTGAACAAAATGGAGTTATAAAAATAGATAATGGTATTCACAATGGTTTTTAGTGATGAAAATCACTATTTTTGTAGGGGATTCTTCTTAAAATTTGACATACACTTCTTGGAGCTCCCTACTTGCTCCCTTTCCTTGTGTGTCCACCTTTTGATGTGCTTCCATGCTTTGTCCTTGACTTTGAGCTTCAACACAAGTGGTGCAAATGCACAACCCCGATCAACCCATTGGATTGGAACGTCCAGTGGTGAAATTCGAGAGAGACGCGTACATAGACAAAGAAGGAACAATGTACATCTTAAGTACGCAGCCAAACAATACCAATGAGTTTGGCGTGATTCAACCAGAAACGGAAGCAAAATCTCAAGGAAAAGAACCATTAGAAGAGCCTAGAACACCTAGAGGGAAATCTGTACTGACACGAGTACTAATCCCGGAGTGGATCCCTCAGGACAACAGAAGCATAGAGTTGTTTGTAAATAAAGAAACTGATGAAGCCTTTTGGAGATATAAGACCGAAATACTTAGTGAGGTAGGTATCATCACTATATACGAGTTCAAGGACCCGGATACACCTGGAAAGGTAGTATACCTGGATGAGACTTTAGAAAGAGTCTTTGTGGTACCCGACCGCGCTAAAAACACATACACATGGAGAGGTGAATTGGTATTCCCTCCATCTAGAACAAACATGAATACAAGTCAACAAGGGGCAGGAACATCATCAGCCCATGGAAATCAAAGAGAGAGAAATAAAGAGAGACCCGAAGTAAGCTTCAATCATCCCATAGGGAGAGATAGAACAACCACGGACACTAATAGAGTAGATAGGCAAAGAGATCATGGAATACCAGGTGGTAGAGATGATTTTCCTCTACCCAGACCACACGAACACGCAAGAATATTGAGACCCACACAGTTAGTAAAATCAATGAAGAATTACTTTGATGGGACAGGAGATCCCTATGACCACGTCGCAGAATTCAAGCAAGTACTAAGAGCCGAACAAGTTGAAGACATGTTCATGCAATACAACGCATTTGGACTAACGTTAAAGAATACCGCTTTAACTTGGTTCCAACCTCTGCAACAAAGGCAATTTAGAGACATCCATCACTTTTTAGAGTCATTCATCACTGAATTCTCTAAAAGTGGGATTAGACATGACACGTCTTCGTTGATTCATAGCTTTAAACAGACCCCTCAGGAAACAGTTAGACTAGCAAGACGTAGGTTTAGACAATATGTTGAACGATGTCCAATGCAAGAGCTACCCTCACAAGCCAAGCAAGTGTCATTGTTTCTAGATGGCTTGTTGAGCTCTAAACTACGCTCCTATGTGTACCTAAAAGAACCCAGAATGCTAGAGCAATGTGTAAGAATTTGTATAGACATTGAGGACAACTTAGGAGACGAGTTGGAACTGTCAAAGGTCTATAAGGACTCAGACTGTTCATCTCTAGCATCCACAAAATTGTCTAGCTCAATAGAAGACCTAGTAGAAAAAGTGGCCCAGAAATTTGGAGTTTCTAGTAAACCTAGGGTGCTAATGAACAAGCGTTGTTACACCTGTGGTGGTGACCATATGGCAAATGTGTGCCCCAATGCACCACAACCACAAGCCAACCCTAGTGGCCAATACTGTACAATTGAGAGAAGATACACGAATCATACGGCTCAGGACTGCCCATACAACAAACAAACCGTGAGACAGAACTACCCGCAAGCATACCCGCAGCCAGGTAGGTATCAAGGCCAATACAATGCTCAACCTTATTACTATAGGCCTCCTCAGAACTACCCATACCAGGCTCAACAGAGACCTCAACCTGTCTTAGCTCAGCAGCCACCCCCACCAGCGAATGTCATCTCAGTCAAATACGTTGCTGTAGAAGAGAACCTAAGTAGGGCCTTAGTGCCTTCATCACCTTTGATCACAGAGAGTGACCCGAACTCGAACAGTTTTGACTCTACGCATGTAGATAGTCCACCCGCATATTACACAGAGTCACCAGAACACGTAGAAACATATCATTACGATAGTCCACCAATGGAACCTAGTTGGGAGCCAGACTATGCTAATGTGATGTACACAAACCCAAATCCACGGCCCCAATTGAGACAACAAAGACCACAGGGCCCTAGAGGACCATGCTTTAGGTGCCAAGGAGATCATTTCATAAAGGATTGTCCACATCCCCCGATAGCAGGACAATCACAGTACTATAACATCCAAGGCTTTTGTGCTGATTGTGGTTAAGAGCACATAATCAAAGATTGTCCTAAAAATCCAGTTAACGCTTTGAATGTGACACCGATCAATGTGATAGGTATTGTAAATAACGCAGATGGATCCAACCCTACATACGTGCCTATCCAAGCTATAACAAGAGCCCAGGCGCTCTTACAGAACCAACAGCTTAATCAAGAGAAAGTAGCCAGAACCAGTGAAGTTGCAGAATCTAGCAGTAAAAAGACAAAATCTTGGAAAGATTCTAGAGAAAGAATAAAGAGAAAGTGGAGTAAAAAGATAACGGAGTTGGAAGGAAGTTTAAAGGAATCTAGAGCCAAAATCCAAGAATTGACTTCACAGGAATTGAATCAAGAGAATCCAGCTCAGAAATTAGGATCAGTTTTAGCGGAACCCATACCAGAAAATCTAGACATGATGTTTCGGGCATATCAGGCTAGATTAAAAGAGGGACCTCAGGTAGCTGAAATGAGCAAAAACTACCCTCGAGCTGATCTAGAAATTGAGAGAACTAAACTTTGCATGAAGATGGTAGAACTAGCACAAGCTTTGTTCGAAGCCTCTAGATATCTTAATTGGAATAACATGGCAAAACCGGAATTACACTTTCAAGGACTCATGGAGAGGCTAGAATACTTGATAGAGAGCAAAGAGAAAAAAGATCAGCCTAGGAACCCTATTGTCCTAGAGACACAGGAAAGGAATGCGCCATCCCTGTCTCAAGTACCCAACACAGAAAGTCAAAACAACCTGTCTTCCATACATAGGTACTCACATGAATTTTTGAGAGAAATCCAAGATGAGAAATGGAGAAAGGAACAAGGAACACACCCTCCTATTCAAGAAATAGACGACTTGCAAGAACAATTTCCCCAAGACATTCCCTCTATTTACGATGGTATAGAGGAGGAACAACTGAGTGAACACACAGGATTTGGATCTAATTCTTTACAAGAATTACCTCAGTTCACAGGACCTTGGGAAGCAAAGTCTATTAGTATGAGAGCACCCATGATAATAGTGAGGAATGAAGAATCAGTAATCCCTAGAAACACGGAAGTGATCAAGAATACTAGAGTACAATGTAATCTCACTCTAGAGGAGTTGTTGAAGGTAAAACCAGAATTGTGGAAGCATGTAGCAAATCAATTCCCCGAGCTTGCCACTACTCCCTCACAAATAGGATCACAAAATAAGGTACTAGAAATACCCGTAGAAAAGATTGGAGATGTAAGTGAAGGAGAGGAAGGTAACACTTATCTTCCGATAACCCATCAGGGCTACACCTCGAAAGCCATCTTAGATTCAGGAGCCGGAGTATCCATAGCTACCTCCGCTTTATGGAAATGTTGGGGTAAGCCAGCATTAAGACCCACCAGGATGAAGCTACAAATGGCTGATGGACACATAGAAAAACCATTAGGCTTACTAGAAGGCATATCTCTCACCACTTGTGGCGTAGAATTTGAGCATACTTTTGCCATTTGTGACTTTGCAAAAAATCATGCTTATGAGATGATATTGGGATGACCCTTCATGCATCAGTTGCAAATTGTACAAGATTGGGGAACTAATTCTCTGTACTTGCAACATTTAGGAGTGACTACCAAAGTCAATCTTAAAGACTATTCACATCGAGATGTACCCCCAATACAATGGAATACCATCCATAAGACACCAGTAGAGACGGAATCCGTGCACTCATTAGAATCAGATCCCTCTTGGTTGCATGGGGATACCCATTTATGGATGTGTAAAGTAGCCAAACAAGAGGAAGAACGATTAGAAGCAAGGACCTTAGGTGCAGAATAAAATCCACGAACCCTTCAGGATCCAGCTTATGCACCTGTAGTATTCCCTGACGAAGAGTTTGAACCCCATGGTTGGGCAGAAATCCTAGCAACCATGGACGTAGCCATCAATGAAGAACAATGGACACCCCACTATGACGAGGATGGCTATGACATTTCAGTTTTCACGATAGAGCCAATCATGTGTGATGCAATTTTAGAAGAATGTGAACCTAACACTGATGCATTTGAGGATGCAAGCGATTTTGATTTAGAATCAATTATCATGGACCCACCCTTTGCATCAGAGGAAGAATATTTTTTCGAGGTAGAGACTCACACTCAGAGACACGAGGAAATTACGAATGAGGTGAGGTTAGCCACGGAAGTGACTAACAAGAGTGAAGGCAAGAAAAGAAAGAAGAAAGCCACCATGTCAGAAAAAGAAGAATCTTTGTTTGAAGTACCCGAGAATTTCAAGAAATATGAAATCGAAGATAGAAGAATCATGGTACGAATGCCTAATAGAAAGGCGAATGACGCACAAGTATATGATAACCGAGAGAAAACCAAGAAAATAATAGTTGCCATAGAAGGAGAAGAAGAGAAATGTACATACATAGGGCATGATTTGACAACTGAAGAAGAAGAAGAGCTAGTTGCCCTATTGCGCGAATATAGAGATGTTTTTGCTTGGAGTTACAAAGATTTGAAAGGAGTAGACCCAGATATATGTTCTCATAGAATCCCTATGACTTCAGATGCAAAACCGACAAAACAGAAACCGTACACGTACAATGATAACTACGCTGCGAAGATTAAAGAGGAGATAGATCGCTTGATAGAAGCAGGATTCATTTACAAAATTGAGCATACCGAATGGGTATCCCCCATTGTGGTTGTGCCCAAGAAGAATGGAAAATTGTGTGTGTGTATTAACCTTAAAAAAGTTAATGCCGCAACGATTAGAGATAGTTATCCTCTTCCTATCACGGAACATCTATTGGAAAGAGTTGCGGGCAAGGAAGTTTACAGCTTTCTTGATGGATTTTCAGGCTATAATCAAGTAGCCATTGCTCCAGAAGATCAACACAAGACGGCCTTTGCCACTGAATGGGGCATATTTGCATTTCGTGTGATGCCATTTGGCTTAACAAATGCACCCGCCACTTTCCAGTGACTCATGTGTCATGTCTTCAAGGAATTCTTACGCAAGAGCTTGGAAGTTTATGTCGATGACTTATGTGCACATTCAAATGTAAGACAGACGCATATCCTAGAGTTAAGGCAAATATTTGACAAATGTCGAGAATATCAGGTTTGTTTGAACCCAAAAAAGTGCGTTTTCATGGTCAGACAAGGCAAAATTCTAGGACACATTGTGTCAAAAAATGGAATCTCTACGGATGAGGAAAAGGTGAAGGTAATTGCAGATTTACCTAGACCAACTAATGTGAAAGAGGTACAAGCATTTATGGGCCATTGCGGATATTATAGGAGATTCATACACATGTATGCAATCATAGCCAAGCCTTTGTACTCTCTTTTAACCAATTTCGAATGGACAAATGAATGTGAAAATTCATTCAATGAACTCAAACGACGCTTGCGCTCAGCACCTATATTGACTACCCCAGATTGGAGTAAGCCATTCCATGTACATGTGGATGCATCCAATTACGCCATAGGATGTGTGTTAGCACAACCCACGAGTGAAAGTAACATAGATCTCACCATAGCTTACGCTAGTAGACAATTGAACGCAGCAGAAAGAAATTACACCACGACAGAACGAGAAGGATTAGGGATGATCTACGCAGTAAAGAAGTTTAGGCACTACTTGTTGGCCAACAAATTCAAGTTCTTTACAGATCATCAAGCCCTATTGTACTTAGTCAACAAGCCATGTAACACAGGACGACTAATACGTTGGTTTCTATTACTCATGGAATATGATTTTGAAGTCGTAGTCAGGAAAGGAAAGACACATCTTAGAGCTGACCACCTTTCAAGATTAACCTCAGGAGAAGCTCCTCAAGGAGTAGCGGATGATCTACCAGATGCATACTTGTTTAATCTTGAGATAGCACCAGAATGGGCTAAGCCTTTAGTCCCTATTCTCACATATGGACCCAAGAATCCTAGGATAAAGATCAAAGAGGGAGAGATTAACAAGTCGCAGAGATACCAAATAATGGCAGGAAGCATATATAAACAGGATAATCAAGAGATTCTTGCTTGTTGTGTGGATGAATCAGAACATGCGAATTGGTTGCAATTAGCACATGTAGGTGCACTAAAGCAACATCATTCAAAACATCGAACATTACAGACTCTGCATAGATTAGGAGTATATTGGCCTTCGATGGAAGCAGATGTCTACAAATTGTGTAAAGAATGCCATGTTTGTTGTGAAAGACCACCAGTAGAGCATGCTACATTATATCACGTGTCTCTCACACCAGACTGGAGTGAACAATTAGTGACATACTTGAGGACGAAGACATTCCCTCAAGGAATGAACTTAGCTCGACAACGCAGTCTAGAGCAGGAAGCTCAAGATTATTCACTTATTGGCGATAACCTATACAAAAGAGGACGAGATGGATATCTAAGACAATGTGTTCATGAGAGCAATTATCTGAGCATACTAGAGACTGCACACCAAGGTGTTGCAGGAGGTCATTTTGGACCCGATAGGATAATCAAAGCCATCCTCTTTGCAGGACTATGGTGGCCCACTCTTCACATGGATGCTCATACCTATGTAAAGAGATGTGATGTGTGCCAAAGAACTCAGTTTCCTACTCGCAGAGATGAAATGCCATTGAAACCCATGATGGGCGGACGTGCATTTTCTAAGTGGGGTATAGACTTTGTAGGACCCATTAACCCCCCTGCAAAAGGTACACATGTTGAATACATTATTGTTGCCACAGATTATCTTACGAAATGGGTAGAGGCAAAAGCCACAAAAAAGAATGATGCACACACAACTGCAAAATTCTTATTTGAAAATGTCTTTACAAGATATGGATTGCCTATAGAGTTAGTGAGCGATCGAGGCACTCACTTTCTAAACCAAGTCATTGAATATTTGTTACAGGATTTTATGGTGATTCACAAGAAATCCGCACCATATCATCCTCAGGCCAATGGTCAGGCTGAAAGCACTAATAAAATCCTTTGTAACGTACTGACGAAACTCGTGAACAACAAACGTTTAGATTGGGACAAACAGTTACATCACGCTGTTTGGGCATATCGAGTGGCCTACAAGACCGTACTCAATGCAACTCCCTTTCAGATGGTTTTTGGTCAGAATGCTGTGCTTCCTTTGGACTTCTTGATACCGACCTTTAAGGTTGCACAAGAACATCAGTGGACCGGCCATGAATTATCAGCGAGAATAATGGACTTGGAACGATTAGGAGAAACCAGGCTAAAGGCCGCAGCAGGCATATACGCAGCAAAGAAGCGACAGAAAGGATATTTTGATGCACATGTGAAAGATAAAGGCTTAAAAGAAGGAGATTTAGTTCTAGTATATACGCTAAAGCAACACGCACGTAAGTTAGAAAAGCGAGGTTATGGACCTATGATCATTAACAGACTCTCAACAAGTGGAGTAGTACAATTAGCCACTTTAGAAGGAGATATAATGCCTAATTATATTAGTGGTTGTAGAGTCAAGTTATATCAGGAACCTCTTACTGAGGATATGCTTAGACGACTCACGTTGGCAAAGAAGCGTAAGGAGGAAGAAAATAGAATACGAGCGGAAGCTCAGGCAGAAGCAATAGAACGCATGAAGTTAAGAAGACAAGGACTAGGGAGAGAACATTATAACCATCCGGAAACTACACCCAGATATCCCATGGCCATGTGTCAAGTAAAGTCAACCACTCATCCTAGTATAGTGGACAGGAGACCATTCATTACAATTAGGCTAGAGCACGGCAACCCTTGCCAAGAGCTCAGGGCTTTAATTGACTCAGGTGCTGCGACTAGTGCAATTAGATGGTCCCACTATAAGGATTCAGGGATAGAAATGCGGCCAATTGAGGCATACCTCATAGGGCTAGGAGGCATGGAAACCCCTTGCATGGGTGAGGTGGACCTTCCTATCCTCATTAAGGATGTGACCATGACAGCGAAGCTACTAGTGTGCCATGATGACGACCTGATAGAACCCCTAATCCTTGGCCAAGATTGGCTATACGATCACTCAGTGGACCTAAATCTTAGACAAGGCTCCTTACAGATTGGAACCTTAGAGTAGAAGCGAGTGATACCGCTTGACTTCCCTAATTGCATTCCGCTTGAGGTTTGTAACCCTAGACCCTATGAAACGCATGCGACGGAAGACCGGAAGATCTTGGGTCAGACCAGTCACGTCACGTCTACACCAACCCACTCGGGCTTGGCTATGGACAGTTGTCAATCAGAAGGACGACAAGAGATCTTCCCTGGGGCTTCCTGCAAACTAGAAGGGGCAGCTACCCAACCGCTAGGGCAGATGAACACAATAAGCGGTCAGGTGGGTTGCATCAGCAGCCAAATGAGCACAACACCCTGCGGTGCTCATCCTTCCAAACTTACTGCGGACTGGCCTAGATTAAAGATAAATAACGAATCACTTCCTAATGGGCAGGTCACACAAGTGTTGGATCTCCCTTCTTTTCCAAAGCAGAGCGTCCGTTGGACCTCTCAAACCCAACCACGAAGGAGTCAACCCCAACAGAGGAACCCAGACCGATGACAACACCAGACAAGGCAAAGAAAGCAGCAGTATCAACATCACAGAACAAGTGGCACGAAATAAATATGGGTGCCAAAAGGACAGCAACCATAGGCTATTGGCAACACTACAGACGAGAACAGGACAAAGTTTCAAAAGAAGCAGAGTCAGCCTCAAAAGTCCCATCGATCTTCTTCCCCAAGTACAAATACTCGGCAGATTTGGATCGCCAAGAAGTATCTTATCAATCGACCCACACCCATGCAGATTTGGGTACCCAAACAATGTATTATAGCCCAACCCTCTAGCCATGTAATATATACCCCTCAGAAATCGTTTCATCCTTCAATACCACCAAACCCGATACCACTTTTTGTCCCTCAAAAGAAACACACCATCCACTCAAAGACTCTTAGGAAATGGATACCGAAACGTATCCAAACGTCTTCTTGTACCCCCTTATCTAACAATTCTCCCACCCCGTTTAAACTGCACCCTTGTAATAATTCACCCTCAACCAAACCTTGTATAAATTCATACACCCAAACCCCACATCATGCATAATAAAAGCTCATCAAGAATTGTCGGCATAATCGGAACCATGTAGGTGTCTAGAGACCTGCATTAGCTCTGCAAAAAGATCATTGCATCAATCACTTCACGACACTTGGCTACACGGGTTACACATCGGTTATGGAAAAGGATTGCGGTCTCACCTTAATGGCATCATAATTAATTTCCATACTAATGTGTTAATCTTTTGTAGCAGATCTTTTCCATTAGCTCATCAGTCATCATGCAAACCGAAGCAGGACCATCAGAAGCTGGCCCAAGCACACCAATGGCCAATATTGGAGAATTACTCACGGAATCTTATCCTACGATGCAACCACCAGAGTTTCAAGGTTTTCCAGGACCCATGCCCATCGATGATCCTCCTAGAGGATATACTGAGAAGATTCATCGTAATTCTCATTGGTTTCAAGGCCTAGCAGGACCATTAGCAGACGCTGATTTCATATTTGAGGCCAATTTAGCATTTGATCTTCGCACATGGACCAAGTACCAGTTCTTATCAAGAGAATTTGAAGGACTACAGAATACACAAGATCTAACGCACGTTTGGGCACGAGCGGGATTTACAGAATATTTTAGTGACCCTCTGCCTAAACTTGATTTTTACAGATGCTTTTACCTAGTAACCACCTTGACGGCTTCAGAGAACAAGGATCTACCCGGCACATTCATGTTACCATCCTTGGTAAATGATCCTCCATTCATAAGGTTTTATTTGTCTAAAGATTTAATTCGCGCAGCCCTGAATATACATGGAACACACACTCGGACGGAGCGAGAACGGCTAATCCCAGAGCAGATGAAACGTGGTGACGTAACTAAGTGGGAGGATATTTCAGCCATAACCCCTGAGCTTTCCAAGCCATTACGGATATGCATGCAGCACTTTGCTTTCCCAGCTCAGGATCGTTTTACCATGCCTCACAAGAGAATCTGGTTTGGATTGTACTTAGCATGTACTGGACCGCAAACAGTTGATCTCGCCAGCTGGATAATTGATCAGCTCTATTTGGCACAACATAGATGGGAACGAAAGAAGGTCATCAATGGATGTTGTGCACTTACAAGGATTATATACATGTGCTTGGCATATAATTTACCCATAGAGCGCGCCATGACTAGTGAGGAACTGAAGGCATTCAAAGGCACCACTAAGAAGGCTAGAAAGTCTAGCAAAGGCAGAGCCGGAAAGCGGATGAGAGGCACTATCCCATGCCTACAAGTCCCAGAATCACCCTCGCCACAACCATCTCCAGAGCAGTCACCAACAGCAGCCACTCCCACGGTACCACCAATTCGTATACGGTTATCAAGACCAGTTACGCCGGAGGGCACCACCAGTACTGTTGCACCCCAAGCAGCCACAACCACAGAACCTATCACCACAGCAGCTGAACTTCCCACCACTATTGGTGCGGAAGCTTTCTCTTTTCCAATACCCCATTTAGAACCAGGACAAGCAGAGCCACTGGACCAAACTTTTGATTTTGAGATGCCCGATGCATTCTCCAATGAGTTCCAGTTTTCAGAAGGACAATTGTTTTCTCAAGAATTTGAAAGGCCTAGCTACCCTACCACACCCAGGGACCAGCCACAAGGACAGATTGTGTCTAGCTCTGATGACGAAAGAACAGCAACCGATGACGACGAAGCTAGCCAGGGAACTCAGGAATCCCAAGAGCACGAACAGACAGACGGTCAAGGCCAACAAACAGACACACATGGTGATACAAGTACCCATGAAGATGAAACTTACAAAGCAGCAGCTTACACACTGGCTATTAAGAAGCTGTATAGAATATGGAAAAAGTTTGGGCACGCAAAAAACTGACAGAGGAAGAGAGTCAAACAATAATAGAACAAGAACTTATCACAGGCGGATTCGAAGACGCATACATCAAAGGATTCAGAGAGTTAGTCAAATCAGTAGGCTCCAACGAAGCGCTCAGGTACTTGCAAAGAAAGCCACTACCACAGTTTGACCCCCGCAGAGTACGATTACTTTCAAAGCCCGGCGAATACATTCGTGTACCAACAGGAGCACAGTCTTCTGAACAAGCCAGGGAGGCACGCCTTGTCCCCGAAAGTTCGTTGGCTGTAGAAACCATCTTTGTAGATTCCCCACCCCGCGCTACAGCTGTACAAACCTCAGTAGTCACGGAAGTACCGACAACCCCAACCGCTCCTCTCTCACCGCCCGTCCATCCAGCCTCCCCTATTCACCCTCCTTCCCCCAGACCAACATCTTCATTCGCCGGTGGTGTTGCAGAAATTGTCTTTACGACCACTAACCCCACAATTCCCACACCCATTAGCCCTAGTCTACCTCCTCCCACACCCACCTTTCTATCCAACCCATTCCTTCATCAATCTTTTCCATCTTTCCCCACAACTCCAAGACCCCTTTTCCCATTCCCCCCGCCCTTAACCTTCTCCCCCGTCTCACCTCCCCGACCCACTGTAACCCCTCTTTCCCCTTTCCACCAAGCTGCTCCAGCCAGCCCCCCTGTAAATTACCCCTCAACCTTTGTAAATCCCGTATTTACACCAGCACGAGCACCCACGATCACACCCATATTCACGGTCACCGCACTAGATACGTCCACTGACATGGACATCTCACCACCCACAGCACCATCACTCACTTCACTCACTTCACTCACGGCACAAACATTTTTAAGCACATCACAATTTTCAACAATCACTACATCATCCACCTTCCCATCCCCATTCCCGTTGCATCTACACCAACTGCATCTTCATTTAGCACCCCATTAATACTATCACCCACTGTAGATAATGCATTCCGACAGATGTTCATGTGTATGACGCAAGTAAGAGATGAGTTCACATCTCTTGGTGATAATTATCAGCAGCTGCAGAGGACAACCAATGACTTACAGTCGCAGCTTAATTTATTGTCTATTGAGAATGCCTCTCAGAACACCCGCTACCAGGAATTACGCGAGGCTTATCACAAATTGGAACTAGAAAGCGAAGAAAAGACCAAGGAAGCCACTGCTGACCTGGATAACTTATTAAGAGCCCAGACAGTCCGCAATGCAACGCTAACACGAAACATGGGCTTACTACGAAGACACCTAGCAGCCGCCAAGGAAGAAAACCAGCGCTTACAGGATCAGAACCAAGAAAACTTAGAAGCAGCGCTCGACCACCCAGACCAACCACTCAGTCCTAGCAGGTTCAAAGCCATTCCCTCAAACTCGATGAGGATGCTGCTAGAAGATCATGTAAGATTACTAGATGAATACGACCGCATGAACGAGGAGTTACAGAAACTCAAAGAAGATCACAAATTACTCCAGTTACGAGAACCGGCACACCAAGTCATACCAGCACCTGTGGACCCCTCTCCTGACCTCCTAGAGTAACTCAACTCATTACGGGCCCAGGTATCGACCCTTGAATCAAGGATTGCAGTATATGAAGCGCCACCAAGGCCAGATTCCCCACCTGAGCTTCCAGTTGAGGAAGAAACGGTCACCATCCCGGTGGAGGAAACGTTTGAAGAAGCATACGAGCCACAACCCATCCCAGGCGGACGCGTCACGGCCGAAGGTCAGATGACGTACGAACTTCCGACCCCCGCGTGGATGAAGACTATTGAGGAACTTGGAACAACGCACTCAGCTAGAGTAGAGGCACAATTACATGCCATGGCGATGATAGAAGAAAGAATATTACAGTCTCCATTCTTTGCTCATTTGGCCCAGCGACGATACATATCTGGGCATGAGCTACAGTATAAACCGTATTTCATGTTAATGGCCGAATACCAGTTAGCCATTGAGAAAGAGACAGGTAAAAAACCATCACATGCAACTCAATTCGAGGCGGCTGATCTACCACCAGATGCACAGAAAGGAAGGATCTATCAACCAGAGTGGCGAAAATATTTACTACAGCAGTATCCAGAGATGATGAGTACATGGGTAAAGGCACCTTTGCATTTGAAGTACAATCCGTGTTAGGGACCAGTGCCACGACGCCGCTCCTGGACTGCCTTTGCTATTAAGGTACAAAACAATAAGCAGTGCCAAGACTGGTTGAATTACCCC